>JAQIXX010007301.1:0-11030 GCA_034700605.1 Willowsia nigromaculata | reverse complement strand
GATTGAAAAGTTAAAAATAGATAATCTTTGAACTCATTTTTTACAATTTTAATTAGAGTTCAAGGCACAGCCGCTTAGAATACACTGTCTTTAAAAAAACATGTTTCCCTGTACCAGGACAGAACAGTAAATATCCTGGAGTGATAAAGAAGGGAAATTGAATTTCGATTTTTTATGTTCAGATAACTTGGGTTTCCCCTGTCAGTAAAACACTTTCAATAATATGATACATCAAATACGTGTTGTTTACATGTGATAGGTCACCAATATACAAGGTTGAGATATATGCATTTTGATACACATTACTCGAAAAAAACAAAAGGATGACCGATGTTTTCTGACCAACAAATCAATGTTCATGTGATGCGTTCAGCGAACCGATTTGTTCACATACTTTAATTTTCTGTGTGGAGTGTTCACTGTTTAAATTGTGGGAATCGTATGGAATAAAATCTGTTTCTCCTTCTCAGGGATGGGTAGATTACATTACTTCTTCTTTGGGATTACGATTACAGATTAGTTTCGTAAAATCCAGAAGTTTTAGATTTCAGATTAATGATTACATTTTTTGAATCTAGCAGATTTTGATTACTGATTACAGATTACTTTTGCATAATGCAAACGATTTTGATTACTGATTACAGATTACAATCAACGAATTTTTTTTATTAATGATTACAGATTACACGATTACAGATTATGCGATCAAAAGCTTCATTTTACTAAATAATGAGTATTTTTTAACTGCTTTCGAACCATCACTGCTTTCGAGCAGATAGTTTTTTATTTTAAAATTATTTTCACGATAAATCTAACGTAAGATGCAGCAACACTGACAAAATCAATGTTAGGAATCACTTTCATGACATTTTTAATGTTCAAAAAAGTAATTTCTTAAAACTAACAATAGTTAGTCCGAATTTCCCACAACTAAAGATGATTTTATCATAAAATGTCATCTCCATTAAATGAAACTCATGAATCACTTACAGAATCCGCAGCTGTGATTACTGATTACAGATTACATTTAGATTGGCGAAGTTATCTTGATTACTGATTACTTGATTACTTTTGTTGACGCCTAAGATTTTGATTACTGATTACAGATTACTTAAATGTAATCTGACTAAAAAATCGATTAAAGTAATCTGTAATCTGACCCATCCCTGCTCCTTCTGCATGTCCAAGACTTCACAACGTGGAATCAGCTATTATGATGGTAGCAGAAAGAAGTCGGCTAATTCATGATCTTGAAAAAAAGTTAAGCAGGCCAACATCAAGTAGTTGTGGAAATGAAACAATTTGTTGATGTGTTAAAAATGAATGCTTGAAAAACGCTGCGGATAATTTTAACCAACAAACCTTCGTCACCTTTTACTCTAAAATCATTCTTGGGTTTTCCAAAATTCTCAATTACAATTTCAAATGCGTCATTTGGGAACACAGTAGTTTATAACTTCAATTTTAACATTGAATGGCTCCAATACAACCCTCTAGGACTGGTTATCTATTACAAATACAATTAGACGTCTTTTCCCCAAAAATGAGAATCCAGTTCTGAAATAATAGAGGTCTGTTATATCTTAACTAGAAATTTATATGAAACATTGCGAGTAGGAGGAAAACACAGGAGACGCATCCCACAAGTCGTCAAGAGAGCGATGAAACTTGGATGCAAAATATTTCTTGAGATTGGCCTTTAGCCTTGCTTTAAACTCTCACCACATTTAACAATGACATTCCAAAATTTAGCTGGTCATTTATACGAAAAATTGACATCAATGTTGTGCACAACTTTCAACTTGCAAAAACTTGCACCCCGAATTGATTCAGAATATAATTGTATAGGTGCGACCAGTTGGTAAACCCAATGCATATCATCTTCCTTGTAATCCGCCCATTGAAATGAAATTCTGATCCAACGTAAAATAGGATTTTGATTCGCTCTTTAGGCAGGAACGGCTAAATACAGACATATTGGATGCTAAAATATTCAATCAAGTACAATGCTACAACTGATAAAATCCCAAAATGTAATAAACAGTTTTTTAAGTGAATAATTTAATATTCCAATCAAAGGTATAAAATTTGCTTAGCTCTGGGTCGGGACACGTAATCAGAAGTACATTAATGTTTCCAGAAATCGAAACGAATTGTGCACAGCCCTTAATCTGGAAATACAAGGCAATGTGTTTGCTGCCACGAGCGATGTGGAATTAATTGACACAAGCACAAAAACTGCAGAATCTGTCTTCAAACAGCAAACTTTCACAACGGGGGGATATTTGCGCTTTTATGGAGAAAAGAATTAAAAATTCTGAAAGCACGGCAATCAAAGGAACAAAACGAATTATGAACAAATCTACAGGATCGTGCATACGACGTGACAAATAATGATTTGTTATGACAAAATGTTCGTAATTTATCGGGAAAAATAGCCTGATTACATTTGTTAGTGAGAGCTCTCCTTATACTAGAAAAAACACAAAATGAAGACTCGAAAAATGAGATATATTTAATTATTTGAAAGGTGTGTAAATCGGATTTACCGTATCCGAAAATGTTTAAAAACATGTTTAAGTTGGCCAGTGTTTGACATTTATTACTATTTCTTCATGTTGACCGTAACTCAGATTCTTGGGCAGTACGAGCTGGTGTAATAAATCTGAGACTCAAGTAACTTATGTGATTTTCAGTGAGTAAATAAGTCCCAATTGCAATGAGATTTCAACCCATGTCATTTGTGACTTTTCTTGAAGTACTGCCTCGACGAGAAAACCTGGCAGCTATTGATAAGACTAGTTGCAAATCATGAAGCCGATGTTCTCCATCGGAAGGGTTGATTGATTTAGGATTTATGATATGAATAAGCCAATCCACGACGCAGCATTTTATAACCTTTCATTACGGATCAGCACATATGAGTACCTTCTTTTCAAAATCGACCTGGTGCAGACACTCAAATTTTTAATTTTAACAATATCATGTGTGAGGAAAGCTCTCTGAAGAGTGATACTAATTGGTGAATTGCTTTTGCCTGTATCTTATTTTGTACAATAATAATGAAATATTTTAATATATTATTTAACTGTCATCACATATGATATTGTTGAAATTAAAAATTTGACTGTCTGCACTAGGTCGATTTTGATGAAAGATACTCAGATGTATTTTTATTGATTGTGAAAGTACAAGGGTTTATGGCATTTCAAGTTTTTTCCAGGATAACTTTTGAATGAAATTGAAAGGGAACTAGATATTTCATAACTTTGAAGCTTAATACCAGCATGCATTGACCCAAATTCAAACATTTTCCACTCTAAAATCTACTTTAGCTAATGTTCATCTATCACTCTGCATAATCTCGCTTTAATATTCGGGAGGCTTTGAAAAAAGAGCCCTCAGGTCGCCCCCACTAAAAGAAGTTCTACATGACGCATGTGTCCCGGAAAATGCTGTGCTATTGGCGACGGGGCAGGGATCGCATATTGAAACATCTCCATAATCAGTTAGTTGTGCATTTGATGTTTAGTATATGAATGTGGTAATAAAAATCCACTAACCTCGTATGTCCACAAGTTGACACTCAAAGCAGAAAGGATTTCCTAACTACCATTTCTTGCCAAATAATTGGAAATTCTGCATAATGCTTGTTATAACGGAATATAAACCCGCCTCAGAAGTCATTTTGACGTAAATATCCAAATTGTACCCACATCTACTATAATATGCCGTAAATTACCAATAAAACGCCCTCTTACAATCACTAGCTTCACCCAAATAGACGCCACGGTGTCTACGGGCTAAAAAGTCACCGCATGCTCATAGACGCCCCTCCTAACTACAAGCGTCTTCCAAATTCAGGCCCTAACAAATAAAGAACTATATCAACTTGTACACGTGTACAACAGTGCATATCTGCCTATATTCGGAAGTAACCACACAACTCGCCCTCGTACCTAGATTTTATAATTTTGAATTAACTTTTGGACACAAATCTTGGAAGGATTGTATTTTTCAATGCTTTTTTTATCAAGTTACTGAAGGCATAACAAAAGTCAAAGGTTGATGTCAGGACGTCTCTAGACTAAAAAATTCCCGATTGCTCTGAATGTTTGTTGTTATTTAACTTAAAGACAAACTTAATTAACATTAATTTACGCCTTTCTCTTTGAATTAGTGAACCATACACAAAAACTTTCATTATGGAAGATTTAATGCACTTTTGGTCTTTGGGGAAAATGCTAATATTCGAGTGTCACAGGAGCCAATACTCAAAACATTTTTATTTGTTCTCTTTCATTTAATATCCTCAACCTTTTTCTACCTTAACACAACAAATTTAGGCCTCTATGTGATTTGAAAACATGACTTATTTAATGATTTTTATGAGTTACGTTGACATAAAACAATTTAAAAACATGGCCATCTAAACGGAATCCCAGCAATGCAATGGTTTTAAGATAGGTATTAATCTATAATTCTTAGCGTTGTGTTCTAATTTAGCCTAAATTGATAGCCAATATTTTATTTAAAAAATTTGACACGGGTCTTTATCGAATTCTGCCAAATTTGGAGCCGTAAAAAAGACCCATTGAGATGAGGAAATTGTCCATCTGGAAACTGAAAGAAGTGAAGCAACTTAAGACTTGTGTGCAATACAAATTTTCAACTCCAACCCTAATTTCACATGTGAATCACTGGATGCAGGACTCGGATAAATTTGGGTCTCCTACTCCGTCTACATAAGAATGTTTGCCCATTTTGGGAAATCCATCGGCGTTCAAAGAAACCATTACCCATTCTCAGTTTCTGCCTTCATCTTTCCCCCCAATCTGAGTAGCGACACCGGATGGCTGTCACTTCCATCACTTTCACAAGTTGGCACATGGTTTCGGAATTTTTTTGGAAGTTGGAAGCGCCAGCAAGTTGGAAGAACAGGAGAGTATTCCAAAAGCAAGAGTACGACTTTTTCAGGAACTTCTTAAAGTCTTAGAGACCGAGTGACATACTTCCGGAATACATAGGACCTTGATCTCAATTTAACCAGTAAAAGATTGTGGTTGACTCAGGTGCGAGGAGGACAATGTGTTATACGTGAACTCTGCAAGACTTCAAATCAATCCCTTTCCTTGCTTCATTTAACGAGAAAATGACCTCAGAATACTTACAGAACAGACAAACAAAACGACTTCAATACACAAAAAATTCCAAAGCTATAGCCAACCATACGCCAGGATGCTATTTCATATTTGATTCCATTGCTGCCAATAAACTGGAAGAAGATTTTTTAAAAAACCCATAGCTGCTGAGGTTGTGTGGTTTATAATACTAACGCTAGTGATGATTTGATGCTAATATCATCTAAAAATTCTTAAATGTAAAGGAAATGAAATAGCTTGCTAAGAGAGGACAAAGAAATGATGAGTTAACGCTGTGGACAATCATAGGCAAAAACCATCATCGCTGGTGACTCCAAAGACACTTCTGAGAGTGGGTTTTCCTCAATTTGCAATGACAACTAGAAATGTGTCGATTCGGAAGCCAGTGCATGCATTCCATTCAAAACTAATGGCACCAATGAACGACGAATGTCGATGTATTGGGTACAATCATCCCATATAGGTAAAAGGTCGAAATCCAAATTAAAATTTTAGATATCCGTTTACTGGGATACATACAGCTAGGGTAACTTAGTAAATCGGCAGAAAGGCAAAAATTTGAAAACTCACAATTCTCAAACGGCGGCAGCTATAAATTGAAAAGGTGCTTCCTCCGGGATTTCGTTGGAAGCCACATTTTTTGTCGCAGAAACTTGAAAATTGGCACAACGATGTAAAATAAGAGTCTCTAGACGGGTTTTCCTTGGTTTTATGATTTGTAATGTTTTTCAAATTTTATACGTTTGATTGAATTGTGCCTATTGACTCGTTTGATCTACGCACTGAGAGCTTTCGACTGATATATGAATGGTTACTGACCGCTCCATGGCCCAAAGCCAATTAAAGAGGGATACGGTCCTTTGTTCACAAACAAAAATGAGTTTCATTGTAGCTGAATGAGATTTCTTCTTACTATTCTCAGGATAGATTTCTAGAGGAAGGAATATTTCGGTGCAGTTATGTAACTAGACGCAAATAATACGAGTGGTTTTACGTTTCTTTAGTTCATCAATGGTTTTTACAAGCTAGAGTCGCGCAGTGCTTTTAATATTTCAAAAGAAAAGTAACAATGGGTTACTCAAAATGATTCATAAATTATGATCCCGTAAAGCTATACTGATATGGATATGACATTTGGTGTGTTAACTAGTACCATTAAAGTGGGTTACAGCGATTACAAAGCAAATTGCAGGTTAGTATTTTTGAGAATCTTCGAGAATTTATGGTTGTTTTATTTCTCTTTTTTACTTACGTTATTATTAGTTTCAAGCTACCCCTGGGAACTTAATGAAAGAAGTTAGACTAAAACCCAGGTACAATAGAAATACATAATAAATGCGGTTTTTCTTAATTGGGATACCACTTGTTGTCAAATGCAAATGTTATCATTGAAGAACATCCTCAAGATGAAAAGTAAAGGATCATGCAAAAATGATAAGCAGAGAAGACAATTACTTCCTTTTAAGATGTTAGCAAAAATTATGAAGGTTTGACAGTGTAAAACAGAAACACAAAAAGAAGTTAGTACGACGATACTGCAAATCCATCATCGCGACTTGCGGCTTAGAGTCATTAACGACGAAATGTGTCGTTTGTATTAATCATTTCAATGTCGTTCATAAGTTCTCAGAACACAAATTTTTAGTTAATACAATATTATCATTTAATTAACATTTAAAAAATTAAGTTCCAAGAGAATGCCGTTATTATTGATTGTGTTACTGGAAGTGCTATAACTACGCAATCGTTTCTGCTTTACAAATTTACCACTTATGACATTACCGGGAAACATTTAGCATCAATATATCCGATGTTCTCTGGTCAACTCATCGAGATTCATGTAATGAGATCAGTAAAACAATTCATTCGCAAGGGTCAAGTTTTGGTGTGAACCATGTACTGCTTAAATTGCAGAAATCTCAGGCAGTTAACCTGGTATGTAAATACTTGGTCAAAGTCTTGGTGAGTTTGATGCAATCAGAGTTTTGTAGGCATTCACATAGTTGCAAATCTATGATATTATGACGATGACAATTCTAGCCAACAATGTGACTTTGTTGGGGACTCTGAAGTTATTTCTTACAAATAGAACGCTGCACTGGAGAAAAATTAGGCAAATTTTGAAATATTGGCGTACCTATTCATTAACGCATTTATGATTTTGTTGCTCGTGCGCATTCACAAGTACGAGAAAAAAAGAAAATACGAAAAAACTTCAAAAGCCGAGTCGTCTGTCTGCGGAAAACCATTTCAGGTTTCAGAATTGGGAGAAAATGTCATGGGATTTCCCAAAGATTTAAATCATGATCATATAGGTAAAAAAGCATTCCACGAATTTACGGAATC
Source organism: Willowsia nigromaculata (assembly GCA_034700605.1). NCBI lineage: Eukaryota > Metazoa > Arthropoda > Collembola > Entomobryomorpha > Entomobryidae > Willowsia > Willowsia nigromaculata. The sequence continues at coordinate 3,522 of JAQIXX010007301.1, read as the reverse complement.
GCAATCTGTGCAGACACCAAAGTACTAGTCATGTGACAATAAAAACATTGTAGACCGTGGAAATATAAGTTTGAAGTATTGGAAACGTTTCTGAGTCTCAGGATGATCACTCTTTCATCTGAAGCCCAGTATAGACAGGCTGGACTTGAGGCGTCCTGTGAAAACAAAATCCAGCCTGAAAATAAGTAAAAACTACAATAATGTTTTACCAAGCTGATGATTCCCTATCAAAAATTCTTTTCGTTTCAAACCCAAAAACTCAATCAATAATCGAAACTTCCAGCTACTTCCAATGACCTATCACTTCCGTAAACCAATCCATCATTATGTGAATTTTGAGCAACGTCAACTTTCAACATTTTCTCTCATATAAAGAGGCTGGAATTGAAAAATCCTGTATAAATATTATTCACTTGAAAAATGTATCTTCGGTAATATTTCATAGCATTGGGAAGTCAACATCTGATTTGACCCTAAAAGGAGTTCCAAACTTACAAATTGAAAGCACAAAAGCGTGATTAAGCAAGCCTACAATTTCAAAACACTAGAAGATTATAGCAATTTACAGTACTGTTTCAAAAGAAATTTCTTTCGATTAATGCGCTATTTCCAAAAAAATCCTTGTGGTGGTATGTAGTCTACTTTTGTTATTCCAGGATAAATTGTTAATGCCTCAATACAATAGTGACAATACTCAAAACATTCTTCCATCTCTCGAAATGTCCTGAGTCCAGAGTTTGAGTCTGAACTCCAGACACCAACCTAATTGTTAATAATAATAAACCTAATTGTCTGAACCAAATGTAAGTTTGAAATGAACTGAAAAACTACTTTTAGCTCCATAAAGAGCATATTGCCTTTGCGGAGGCCACCGATTGCATGTTGTCACCCCCCGAGTTGTCCACGAGCACAATATATATACAGACTATCTTTGTAAATCTATTTAAACATTCACTGAATATTTACAATAAACCTCGTCAAAAATAAACACTAAATATTGAGAAAAATGTCTAATATTTCATAAAAACGCAGTCCCAGCCATTTAAGGAAAGTTTAGGCATAGAAAATTTCATGTCAAACTCACTGTATTGCATATTAACCTGTATTGAATACATGTGCCAAACCAAATCAATGGATCACAAGGCTCGCTTTAAAATTATACGAAATTTGTGAAAGTAAAAACATTTTCTATTCGCTTCAGAGTTGTGAGAAAATTGTCCTTCCGGAAACTATGAAGCAGCTAAGCCCAGATGTGAAGTGCGCGTTTTTAGATCCACGGCCAAAGCAGTCGTCCTGGACTAAGTGGAAGTTGTCAATTTAAGATAAATTCGCCCAATATAGGAACCACCATCGAGCTTTGAATGGCTGATAGTTACATCACCTCCACAAGTCCATTTATGATTCTCAAGTCGGAAGAGCTTTTTGAATTATATGATAGCGCCAGGGAGGTAGAACCAAAGAGAAAGAAATTTAAAAACATAATTGCTGTATTCAAAAAGAATGTTTAAGCTTCATTGTCATTGGTCATAATATGTGACAGCGCAGACTTCCTGAAAATGGGTGTTGATTCGTTCATACTTGTGGAAATCAAGAGTTTAAACCAGGACAATCTCGGCACTTCATGGAAGACTGCAAGCTTCTGGAGCAACCAGAGCCAGAAATCAACCATCTCATCTGTTTTTTCGGCAAAAAAAAATTATTCAACCGAAGAAACCTGTTTTGAGTTTTTAATGACAATAGAGCTCCTTCCAGAGTTTAACTTGACGAAGGTGTGCAGTTTGTGCCAATGAAAAATTTAGATTCTAAGAATCACAGGAGACTCCAAAACTCATCGATTACTTCCAGAGCAAAATCCTTTTGCATTTTTTCCATGATCCAGCACAGGGCTATGAGCTTGTGTTGACAAAAGAATAGTGGGAGACTCTAGGACCACGTGACTTGGAGGTGACGGAAACGTTTCCGAAGCAGAACATTGTTTCATTTGAAGCCCAGCACTACTGGACTGAACATGAGAAATCCTGTTAAATAATATCAAAACCACCCTGATTTGAATGAAGTAAAAGCTTGAAGAATATTTCATCAAGCTGCTAATTCCACCTGAAATCATATAGAAAATATTCAAACCACTTTTCATTTCTCCAAAGCGTTAATGGGACTCAGAAAGTCCCAAGATCAAGCTACATAACTGTCTTGACCAGAAACATTGTCCTGCAAAAGGTAACCAATTAAAATTTTGTTAGTCCGGCATCATTTGTGAACTGTCCCAACAGCAACAGATTGCATTTTGGCTTCCTGGAACAAATACGTGACCTATTTTCTGTTTTTCATCGTAAGTTGAATGCATATACCCTAATAGAAATTATATTGTATCTGTGACGAGTAAGGTACTAACTGATTGCGTGTTCATAATGACTGGCGTCAACACACAGCATTTTATCTCATATTTCATAAAAACGATATCTCATTCCTAAATATATCGAAAAAACGGGATTTATTCATTAGATCAGTCATTTAATCTTTATTAAATTATTTTGCACATAATGTATTTTGTGTTGATATGAATGGGAACCTGACGGTTTATAAGCAATGAATAACTAATTTTTCATCTACCTATAAAATTTTCCGGATAACTCAAGTTACGGAAAACGTGAGCCATATATAAGCAAAGAATTTCCTCGAATAATAACGAGCTCCACTATAACTAAATGATGACATTTCTCAAAATTTCTTTGGTTAAATGTTCGAGTAAAAATATTTCTTTGCAGTTATGTAACTGAAAGCAAATAAGATGAGTGGATCTACATTTCATTAGTACGCCAATGATTTCACATGGTATAATTGTCCAGTGCTGCTGATGTTTTAAAAGGCAAGTAGCAGCTGGTTACTCAAAATGATTGTTAGAATACTATTTCGAGAAGACTGTGCGGAGAAAATTACACTTTGTTTGTCTACTAGGGGCATTTTGGTAGGTTAGAGCGCATAAAAGTCAACATTCAGGTACGTCGCTTCGAGAATCATTGAGGACTAAATCACGCAATATAAATTTTGTAAAAGCATTGAGTGGTATTTTGCCACAACTCTTTTTTTCTCAATGTGATCCATAATCGCAAATTGCGATTCGCCATCCTTTGATGTACAATTATTTTTATACAATAAGTAGGGATGTATTACGAAGGACTGACTGAGAATCAATAAGTACAAGGCGGGTCAATGAACCGTTCAACAAGTTCACGGAATTGGTACCGACACGAGGAAAGTAATGATTTGATGAGACAAAAAATAGTAGAAGACCGGAGGAATCTGAACTAAAAGTCTTGGAAGCATTTTTACTTATGAAGCAGCACACTTTCATTTGAAATTTAGTATCAGCTAACTCGACTTGAGTGGGTGTTTCAGAGGAACTCATTTATTTATTTATGAATCATGAACAGAAACATCCGTTTTGGAGTATATAATCTAACTTGTCTTTGAAAAATTACTAATGACTCAGGAGACAATACATAAACCATTGTTTCACTACTG
>JAQIXX010007300.1:0-11030 GCA_034700605.1 Willowsia nigromaculata | reverse complement strand
CCTTGAGCTAGGAACTCAAATCTATATCTCTCTGTTAACTCTTTGTAAATAAATACGTACAAGTTCTCTAGGCAAAGATTCCTACGCATTTAAGCAACGTACACGTTATTAACGGTCATCATAGATGCATGATCAATTAGCACTGATCATATTTCAAACTGCATATTTGAAAGCATCCACAGACACCACAGATACATTGGAAAAAGCGCAAGTTTACACAGAAAAATTCCTCGGAATCAAAAATTAATTGTTTTGTACACTTAAAATTATGCAATCTAAAGACATAACACGGTGCGCGAACACGGGCAGAACATAAAACTTGGTGTTTATATTATGATTGGTTAGTTATTTTTAATCTTTTTCATGTCCCTTAGATATTTTTCAATCATAATAATAGCTGCTGTTCAGCTTTTCTGGTGTAGATTCCAAACGTAACTCTCAAAACTACTCTTATCTAGCGTATTCCATGTGGATGCATTTTTATAACAAGAATTTCCAATCCTTTTCTCTTCTGCAGCTGTATTGGGGTGCACCACCCAAAGTCATTGCATGTGTAGATGCACACAGATTTTATCCAATTAGTTTTACCAGTGCGGTGATTATAATAGGAGGATATTAATATTTTTTAGTGTTCAAGCAGCTGAATAAGTATATATTGTTTTTCCAAAATGCAGGTTTTCATAAAAGTTTATGCTGCATAGAAAGGACTAATTAATAACTGCAGTTTTCCTTAGCTTGACATACGGATTGAACCACATATCACCTTCACCTGAAGGAGACATCTTTATGACAAATGACAAGTCTCTCACTTGGATTTCCTCCTCGTTATCGAATACGTAACACCCGCTGTCAACTCCAAATGATTAAATTTGCTTAGTAATGTCAAACACGTTCATAAGAAAGTGTTAAAGCAAAATAATCAGTTCTAGCGTTTTGGAATATCTAAATAATTTTTAACTTATGTTCAATTTTTGTTCCTTTGTGACTTAAAGCAATTTAATGATACTCGTTTGGATGGATTCTGAAATAAATTACAGTTGAAGTATGCATGAATTGCCTCTAACGGGGAGCTTCTTTTCTTTTAAGTAATTGCATGGGTATAACGAAAACACACATTCTCTAGGTAAAGGAGTTCACGGGTACTTAATTTTTTATCATAAATAACAGAATTTTATGTATAAATCTATTTATATAGTAAGGATTTTTTAGATTTGTGGTTGTTTAATATATTTCAGAGGAATATTCAATCTCATGACATTTAACTTGTTACTTAACTTTTAGTTCTCATTTGCCACAAAAGGTGCATACATTGGCAAAGCTGTAAACCTAAAATATTTGCTGTTTCAATACACAACATTTTGATTTTTGAGCAGCAAACCAGTTATAAACACGCAAATAATGAGCAGCTCCATCAGAATAAACACCAGCCACAAACTCACCAAATCTTTATTTCGTACCTTTTCCCCCATATCTTCAGTAGGATTGTTTTTAATAAATTCAGATGAGCAGGCCTCTTTGTAATGCTGAAAACATTTTAAAGCGCTCCATTGTTTGTAAGACATTACCACAAGTTTGGCTTTGTCTGGGTGTTCATTAAAATTATAAAGAATGTGATTCCTGATATTGTCCCTTGTGGCATACGAAGACTGCAGTGCACGAATACCTGAGTCGTCAATCAACCCCAGAAACTTTTTAAAATAATTATGAAACGTTGTTCTACCTCTTCCATGCCATGCGTAAAGTTGAGGCACAAAATCTCGGTCGTGATTTTCTAAAATGTGATAAGCGTTCATTAAATTAATAATCAATTTCACAGTGGCAGCATGGTAGTACACACTATTATAGTCTGTACTTGAATGGAGTATCCCAAATTTATCAAATTTTTGGCAAGGATAGGTTTTATATTTAACTGGGTATGGGCTCCCATTTTTAGGCCTAAACCCATTATAACTACAACCAGTGCTTTCTGATACTTCGCCCAGCATTGACAAAGTGGCAAAATACCATAAACGAAAATGAGTGTGCTTGAGTCTACCGGAAAATTTTGAAACCAATGTACGAAATGATGAGTCATCAAGCTTGCTTAACAACCATTCGAATTCCGCTTTCACACCATCCCACTTATCAACATGCAAATTAATGTCAGTAAAATCTAGGAGATCCTTCAATGTTTCAGGGACGTAGCCAGGCCCTGGCTCTTTTGCCATGTAAGTGAACATTGTTGAAGTATACGCCATCCGAACAAGCATCACAGAATGTAGCCAAATTGCGACAAGATACCAATTTTTCCAGTTTAAACGCCTTCTGTTTTCATCGCATTGTTCCAGCAGAGTTCCAAACATCCAAAAGTATGAGTTATCAGAATGTCGCGTCAGCTTCAAGATGAGTCCTAAATATAGAAGGCTGGTAACTACAAGCAGCCATCCTTTCCACTCGAACGGCGACAAGAGCGAAAAATAAGTGTTAAGTGAAGTGCTACGTTTACGCCGCTTGAAAAAATATGTGTACCGAAGACCAGCGTTATAAGATCCCAGTTCAAATACATACTCAGAAGGTGAAGATACTGCAGGTGCCCACATAGGGTGCTTTGACGTGCCCCAAGGCATTGTAAGATTATGCTGATTAAAGAAAAGATTAACAATACAAGATTTTAAATCTCGAAAACATTTAAAACTCCCGTTACATGACTTGCTATAAGGTTCTTTATATGGGCACTCAGATAGGTGAGATGTAGCACGAGAGCTTTCCGTGAAGTCAATCAGTTGCATAAGCGCTTCACGTGGAAACATCATTTGCTCAGATTTTACTTTCTTCCAGTGAGTGTTTTCGTTGTAATTTGGTTTTGAGATAAAGCATTTGAGACACATGCCGGACACGTGAAATTTGTCACTGTGCAACAAAAATATTCTGGAGACTCTGTGGTGTTGAGTCGAATCATTGTAGTAAGAACCAAAGAATTTGTTGATTTTCCATTGGTTTACATGTTTTGAGACAGGAACGAGAACGAAATCTGGTGGGTGAATCTTTCGACATCTCCACGGATATTCATGGTGACATTGACGTCTCTCTGCCTGGTAGAAGCTCACATGGCTATCGCTCACTTCCGGAAGTTCCAAGAGACAATGAGTTCTGTATCTGTGATTGGAGAATGCAAGCGCATAAATTGGTGTAATGTCCTTGTAATCGCTGACATTCCAATACAAACTTTCATTAGACTGGAATTCATTGTTTGTATTGATGCTACCTACAGAAATGGTGTGAACACTGACACAAGGGCTTTCGCGGTTTTGTTGATGACAGAGATGAAAAACACTTTGAAACAATTCGAGCCACGAACTTTCACTCCTGGAAAAGTGAACCGTACAATCTAGAAATAGATTTATTAGTGGCCAGTATTTGTCAAATTCTGAAATTTCGTTATTCTCATAAGTACTGTCAGCTACCAACGTATGAGGCATTTTAACCAATATAGTGATAAGGAGAGTACTTAGCCAAACCTTCATACTTCAGACTGTGGTAATATTTGTTCTAAAATTATAAACTTCTGTGATATAGATTTTTAGCCAAAAAGTTACGGCTAAACAGTGATTACAATACAAACACTAGATTTAAGGGAAGGAAACAAGAACAATTTTAATATCAAGAAAACAAATATGTAAACTATATACATGCAATTATGGAATCGGAAAAGGATTCATGCAGTCTATAAGGCATACATTATAAAATAAAAGTTGGATTTACTGTGCTTGACATTTGCGTTCAATAACTTCTAGCCTTGGACTGACTGAAATCTCTTATGATAATGGATAAAAGCCTTAATCAGTTTGCCCTCAACATTGCCCACTTCACACGCGCTGGTCACTCAAGGTGATTTGCCTATTGTTGATTAAATTTGGCAGACACTTTGATACGCAAGTATTAAATCCAATACTATAATTTTTATTTGAAATTGAATATTTCTCCTTAAGCACATTTTTTCATGTGAGACGTTATGATGTTCCACTGGAAATATTTTATAAGGAGTGTAGTCTTAGGAGTAGTTCACCTTATTTTTCTAATTATGAGTAAAAATATGTTATGTATCATAAGTAATCAATATTAAGTCTTAAATTTAAATTTATTTAATTTCGGTATTAAAACTGAAGAGGCTTTTTTTCATGCCTTTATTTTCCTCTAAACAGCATCAGAGAACTGCCCATTTGAATAAAATTGAACATTAAATGCTTTTTCTGAAAGCATTCCTTGTTATTTTTTTGAAAAACGCTACTCCTGATTGCATCATTTGAAAATAAAATAGATAAATACTTTATAAATTACAAAAGTACCACCAATTTAATTATTATTCCCTGCAATATTAAACACTGCAACCTACTTGATATGAAGAAACATAATTTGAGCAATATTTAGTCATAGATTAAGCATTTATTTCTCGCTGATAGTGTTATAGCAAAGCAGATTATTTATATTTGTATGGAGGACCTTAGATATTCTGTGGATTCCTTAATGTTGTCAATCAAATCATTTCGACTTGATTTTTGCTTCCGTGATTAATTTAATTTACACACAAAATGTACAATTTTTAATAACCAACTTTTTGTTCGTCTTTCATGTTAGAACATTCTGGCTAGTCATTGTTTAAGTAAACACCTTTGCATAAGTTTCTCAGAAACTTCATGAACATTTTTGCATGTTATATGAAATATCATGGTTAAAGTGGGTATATTTGAATATGAAATACATAATTATGCACGCTCTCAGATAAAAGCTAATTAATTAAGTAAGGCTACCATATATAACATGCTGTGATCGGATAAATCTTGAATAAGCTTCTACTCATTTCATGTTGTCACGTCATTATAGAGCTTGAGTTAAGAAAAAAGGGATAGTGGTTAGATGATAGCTTATACTGAAAATAGACGAACAGCTTCTCATATCGCAGCAACAACATTTTGTTCTATTTTCAAACAGGAGAGATTTGCCAAAAAGTACGACTGTAACGGTTGATTTGATAAATTTGCGAATATTCATGAAATAAAAATTAACCAGTTGTTGCACTTTCATCCTATCTCAAAAATGCGGAGAAAATTAAGAATGAGAATTTCCGCAGAAAGAAGACAATCAAAAGTTTCTGAATTTGAATAAAACGCAGGTGCACGGAAAACATTTTTCGCACAAATCGCCAAACCAACAAGGGAAAAATAGAATTTCGAAGAAACTTTCGAATATAATAATTACGTGAACAATTTAGCATACAGTTTAGCAAAAGATTCTATCATACTCACACACAAGTAATTAAAAAATGATGGTCGATTAGAATACGAAGTGGAACAAATGTATAGACCGGACAAAATTGTAGATTTTATGGAGGATGGATTGTTTTTTGAATACTTCGTGGGAGATCAATACTACTATTGTCAATACAAGAAAAAGTTCTCAAATAAATATTTTGATGAAGAGTTCTGGCTTTCACCAATCAAAATTAACACATCTCCGATTTTTCTACTCTGCTGGGCATTTGTAACTTTTGGTGTTTGTCTGTTGGAGAGAAAACACAATTTCATGTCATTTGTTTAACTTTTGACGTGGATGCAGAGCTATATTGGGAAGCCGTGTTGGTATTTAAAAGTGAGTCTAGTGATATTGGTGTGTTCTGCCTTCGTATCAAATGTATTTATTTCGAATCTGGGCAGTCTTATTGTCGTACAAGAGGAAACCAAACCTTTTCAAACTTTTGACGATTTATTGGAAAATGGGTTATCAATTCCTGGTTACACTTCTTGTGCAGATGAGGACCTTTATTGGAAAAGTCAATGCTACATTACCACTTCTAGAAACTACAGTAAAATTGACAAGATAAACTTGAAATTGTCGTCGCCTAAAACCTCTGATTGGGTAGAATATTACTTCCCTCGATTCAAGTATATCAACAAAAATATTCCGGTGGAATGTTTACATACTATAGAGCCATATGAAAAAGTCCCAATTTTTTCTGGAATTTACACGTTCAACAGACAATGGATGCTGCAGGCTTTGCAGAAAATTTGGGAAGCAGGGTTGTTGGTTTGGTGGGACAGTATGGCGCAATATGCTGAAAGAAATCAAAATCGCTACATTTATTGCGATTCGACTGATAATACGAGGGAACCTGATTCGGGTGATCATTCAAGAATTTACACCATAATGGCACCTTTCGGTTTATGCAATGTAATTTCTGTAAGCATACTGATTGTAGAAAAGTTTAAAGTTAGTAGCTTTATGACTTATGTTAGAATTTTTTGAAATTGATTACTAGCCAAGCATTTCGTGCTGTTAAATTAAAGAAACCCGTGATAACTAAAGAGTTAGGTTAGTTTATTTATATACTGACCAATATTTACTCACGTTCTTAACTTATTTACTGTGTATGTACTTATGTAAACTGTTTTGTTAGGTTTACTGCTTGAGTAAAAAAAAATAAGTAAAAAATTTACAACTAGGTAAATGAATATTAGTCACCACAAATGTTAAAAGTAAAAGAAGCTCATGTTATTGGAACAAGACGTAAAACCTCAGCTTCTTAAAAATTACCTTTACTTGTAAAATCAACGATTACAAAAGCTAAGTAACATGTATTGTGTTTAAAAAATAACTCGCCATTTTGATAAAATACATATTTTGCAAGCTCATTGGAGTAACTTGAGTTTGTCCATATTTATCTAAGTTTATTAAAGAAGCATTGAAATCAATGCAGAATTTGGTTAAGAACTTTCATAAATAAATAATCTTGCATTCCATAAATACTTTCTATTCTTCTATGCACAATTTTTATGTCATAATATATGCAGTACGATTGGCAACTAGCTTTAATTACAATGAAATATTTAACAGGGTTGAACGTTAAATGAAATAAAATGTTCCAAAAATGATATACGTGCATTATTTGTAGAAAGTTTGTTTACATTCTAACGAAAACCATTATTAATGAAAGTTAAAATTAAATAAAGTTAGAAAGTTTTTTTTTTACATTTTACAAGCCCTCCATTTTAGTAACACGCAAAACTGAACTTCTTTTAACCTGGCTAAAACTCGTGACTGATTGATAGTTTTTGTAAATTTTGATATCGAGAGATAAAAATAATAAGGTATTAATAGCTACATTAGAACGGTGGATAATAATACAGTAATCATTAATTTGGTGTAATAATCCGTCAGATTAGCGTCTTCATGATGGTTAGTGATTTGAATTGTGTCCATTTCATCAAGGTTTAAATTTAAAATGGTTCTAGCGATGCAAAACGTTTTTGCTACATCTCTCCTGTATGGCTTCGGATATGTCGATCCATCAGTTCTTCTGGCATCAGCTCAGTGCAAAACAAGCACTCGGATTGTCCTAAACAAATAATCAAATATTAAATAAACGTCTGGAAATGCAAAAATATTACTCTAATTTAAATAAATGACCTACCAAAATGTTGCCGCATATGTCTACGCAGGCTAGTGTGTTCAGAGTAGCGCTTCTTGCAAATCAAACATTTCTCTACCTTTTCACCCAAGTGCGAGCGGATGTGTATGTCTCGACTCGACGAGGTAGTAAATTTTTTTCACATAAGTTGCACTGGAATGGTTGCTCTCCAGTGTGGATTCTCTGATGCTGACGTAAATGGTTCTTGCTCTTAGAGCGATGCCTGCATACCTCACATTTATATTGATCCGAATGTATTGGTTTATGTGAATTTAGTCTGTGTGTAGTTTTAAATGGTTTTTTGCAGATGTCGCATTGATGTTTGTCTTTAGAATGTAGTTCTTGGTGATGTTTCAAGTTTTTCAATTGTGTGAATGATAACTCACATTTGTCGCATGAATAAGGCTTCTCACCAGTATGCACCCTTAAGTGCTGTGTGAGATTACTTTTTAGGGAAAATTGCTTTTCGCAAACGTCGCACTTAAAGTTTTTATCGCCTGTATGGACCAGGTGATGCCTCTTAAGGCCTCCATATGTGCTGAATGATTTCTTGCAAATCTGGCAAACGTAAGGCTTTTCCCCATTGTGGGTTCGTTTGTGAACAGTTAATTCATAATTGGTTTTAAAAGCTTTTTCACACACTTCACATTTGTACGGTCTCTCTCCCGTATGCACTCTTGTGTGCCGGTTTAAACTCCGTTTGTTTAAAAATGTTTTATTGCAAATATTGCACTTGGACGGTTTGTATGGCATTTTGACACGATATCTGTATTTTGATTAAGATTCGCAAAACCAAAATTTGCTTGCAATAAGTCAAGTTATAATCCTTTGCCAGAGAAATAAAATGTTCACATTATCACTTCAACTTTAAGCATGGGAGATGAGAAGCTGATTTTAACTACTTGCGTATAGGCGAACTGTTTCTCTAAAGTGTAACTACATCTGTTATAGGTATGTTTTAAAGTTGCGATCACAAATGCTAAGCTCTTACTACACGGACTTGGTAGCGATTACAAATAACTGTGGCTATGCATGTTTTATTTGCTGTTAAGCATTTTTAACAGGAATTCTGAAAGCCGTTTTTCTCACCCTACAAGTTAAAATCTATAAAAACTAACAATGAACCTTACAATAATGAAAGATGTCCTATATATTGATATGGAATGGTGTAAAAGATATTCATGATATTGAGGTTGTGCACCTCATGCTATTAATCTTATTTATAGGGACCTGAAAGACCTAAATTTACGAGGCAGGTTACACATTTGTTATTGCACGTAGGCAATATTACTCAACCCTTTGAAATGCTAGAATAAATTTTAACTTAAATGTTAACTTTTTTTTCCCCTCGTTTTAGGTACTTCGCATCAATAGCAGAGGTACATGGCTACCTTTACTACGCAGCTTGTACATATGTAGATTTTCTGGATATACCTTCCCCTAACATTATGCCACATATAACAATAGAAATGCTTGGGCCGTAAAATGACTTTACATTTTATATTCTGGTGTGGATGTCAATCATGAACAAAATTTCCCTGGAATTGCAGCTTTAAAGTATCAAAGGGCCATGTTTAGAAATACTCTTCTAGGAATTAATGTGGAATGTGAAAAGTTAGAAAATTTTGAATGAATGCGGCCAACAATTTCAAATGTCGATATAGTTAATTAAAAACCTACTGCCAAAAATGCTAAAATATCACGTGAGCTTCTCAAATACATAATCACTGAAGATTTCGACAATACTTCTCTCGCAAATGTATGTTACGAACGCTACGGTGTTAACCGTAACCTAATAATATAACCCCTAAAACATGAAAATTAATAGCAGATCATCGCGATAGGTGCTCTCAATAGTTGCATGGCCACCTTTGGGTTAAACCAATTGTTCAATTTTTCCAGAAATAGATCTAGGGGGAATCGGGAACGTGGTATTTGTGAGCCGCATTGAAGAGATCAAGCGCCATAGCACAATATTCCCTTTTATAGGTATTTTTTTTACTTTGTCTGATTATCATTTTGGATTATCTTTCATATAATTATGACAAGTCATCAAAAGTTCTTAGAGCACATTAAGGAAAGATCATTCCAAAAATATGCTTTCCAGGATTTAATAAACACATACAGCTAAATTTTTTCTTCAAAATATTTAGTAACAAATTATCTTATTTCTGTGACCGTTTAGACAGCGCACTAATACATTTATTTAGCACACCTTTGAGAGTAAGCTCTAAATACTAAATTAGACACACAGGACCAGGAAATACCGCACCTTATCCACTGGTTTAATTCAAACTTAAGGCTACGTAATCAATATTAGTTAATATTTAAATCAGATAAATATTTCCTGGATTTCAATACAGAATCAAAAAAACAAGGTTTTCTCGAATTCTGAATATTTTTGTAAAGTGCAAATGTAAGGAGAATTTTAAACACAAAGCAATCTAACTTTCCTATCTACAACTGCCATTCCGGTCCCAAGTAACGTGTCCGTTCCAAGATCAAAGAATATTCCGATTTTTACCCTTACTGGATTGCACACTCTGATCATCCTGCGGTCAATTGAGGACAGTAACTCGTTGTTCCAATAATAAAAAAAGTTATCAACCTCATAAACAATAAAAAGTGCAAATTTGTGTACAAAAACGGTAATGCAAGCCATACATATATCTCCAACAATTAGAATAGAAACCACGATTGGTGGTAGTGCTGTAGATAATTTGATAACAGAAAATGTCAATTCTACATTAACTACATAGGCTGCAAACAAGAAGCAGGGAAATATAACTTTTAGAAACTCCAAAAACTCCCGCCAAATCAGAAATGTCGATTGATACCGATTGATAGCTCGTCTCATGGAAACTTTCTGTTTGTCACCAAAGTTTATACAAGTTCGTTGGTAAATGTTTCCTCCGATATATGCCGGACGCAGAACAAATTTTGAGTCAGATACAATTGCAATAAGTATTATCATTATCTGAACCATAGGAAACATTGCCTTTGTAGCAGCAATTAAAATGTATACACTGCAAATGCATGAATCTACAGTTTTGTTTCCAGTTGGGAATCCAGGTAGGTAGAATTTGAGAATGGTATGGATGCAAGTGTCTTGAAAGACCAATGGAAATGCAAAAGTTATAACAGGTATTAACCAACAAATCATGCACTCGTAATAAATCAAGGATTGCTCCAAGACTCCATGTTTTATCTGTGAATAATATTCAATACATTTGAGTCTTCAACTTGCCAATAAAAAGGATAATGAAAATAGTGATTATTACCCCTGTTTTGATTATGCAGCCGACTTTGGTTTAGTGCCCAACAAGCTTTCTCATTTTTTTCCCAGTAGGTCCACGCTGTCGCCGGAATGACCAAAGAAATCCCCCAAAGAAGAAAATCCACCATAAAATTGAGAAATGCTGTCACAGTCAACTCTGAAATGTCAGATTGGAGATAATACAGCATCCTGTAAAACGCAAAGAGATATATTTGAATGGTCTGTGAGTTCCCAAAAAAAAGGCATGTAATTTGTGTACATCTATGGTTCATGGTTTTGTCCCTATTTTACATGAAAATATCCCGCAAGGGA
>JAQIXX010007299.1:0-11032 GCA_034700605.1 Willowsia nigromaculata | reverse complement strand
CCAACTCTTCTGACACTCAGAAACCAGTGGCTCCGAAGAAGTCCCCCAGAAGAATTCCTGGGAGGACCCGTGGCAAAGATAAGAAGAAACGAAACATGGGGCCAAGGGCTCGGAAAGATCGTCCCAGAAAGGTTGTATACCCCTGCCAGAAATGTGATTGCCTTCCATTCGCCTCCCCCTCCGAATATGAGGAGCACCTCCAGCTTCACTCCACACGTCAACTGAATATTAAAGAGGATGAGCATCTCAACTGTGCCCAGTGCACCTATCCAGCCCGTGATGCCCAGGACCTGAACGCTCACATATTCCATCGTCACGTGATCCCCAGCTGGAAAAAGAAGAGCAGCTACCCCTGTCCCCTCTGCCCCATGAAACAAAGCTATTGGTCCGACATTCTGAAGCACATCAAGGCAAAGCACCCCACAATGCCAGAGGAGGAGCTGACATCATTTAAGGACCGCTATCTAAAATGTGACCAGTGCGACTTCAGAGGAAATATCCCAAAGGAACTGCAGACCCACAAGAGATGCCATGGGGCTCCGCCCACTCCCCCCACTCGAGAAGAAGACTGTCGGCGATGTGACCAGTGTGGGATCCTGTTCACTTCCGAGGACAAGCTCAAATGGCACATCACCAACGTCCACCACCGCCCATCCAAGTTTATCTGCGACATTTGCGGGATGGGGTTCCCATTCCAGGGGAAAATGGAAAGGCACAAGATTGTTCACACGAAGCACCTGAACCGGGACTGGATTTGTGACGTGTGTGGCGTCGATTTTGCGAGGAAAGGGCAGTTGGAGCATCACGCGAAAAAGTACCATTTATCTGAAGGAGCTGAGGATAGAAAGGACTCTGAAAAGACATACAAATGTCGCTACTGTAACCTCACCTCCCCCTTCAATGCAGTCATCCGGAAGCATCTTCAGACCCACAAGCAGGAAGGAGATCACCAGTGTCCCATGTGTGGAAAATTCTACATGAACGCTCAAGGACTCAAGAGACACGTGAGAATTAATCATAACGAGAGTGGGGAGGAGGTGCCATGCCCCCACTGCCTCAAAACTTTCCCCTCCAAGGAGTACATGATGATTCATGTCAAAAGAAATTGTAAACTGAAAACCGTTGCAACAGGCTCCTTAAACTGCTGACAATATTTTCTTGAAAATGTATAAACTATAATGAATATGATGTTATATCCCTTGTCATTCTTAATTATTAGAATACTTAATAAATTCCAAAATCCGATTTGAAAAGTTGGATAATTGATCATCAGAAATCTATGGAAATTCTCCTGATCACAAAAATAAAAAATATCCTCGTTAAAAAGCTAATATTCGTCTTGTGTTACGTCGTTTCAAATCTGACATCTGCGACCAGTAATATTATTCATTTTTGTATAATAGTTTTCGATTTCTCTAATAAATCTATTTTATGCTTTAGCTACCACAAAATTACATGAACTACAATTTCGCCTACTACTGTTACCAGTACAAATACGCTTTTTGTTCGGCTCATTAACATTATAATGACTTGGCGTATTCTATCGTTTTAAACCTGTGGAGTATAGATTTTGTGGGGTTAAATTTAACTCTAAATTTAGATTCTTTTCAAAATCAGCATTTGTTACCTTTCTCCGCTTTTAGCAAGAAATTATTGTGAAACCTATAAGCAAAACAATCATAGATAATCAAAGCCTGCCCATAAACTAGAAATTACTGCATAATCCTTCAACTTCTAAATGAAAGATTCCTCAAAACGAAAGAAAGTGAAAGCAGTACGTTGATAAAAGACTGCAAGAACAGAGAAAGTCAAGTGGGAGTCATGAAATTACCAGCTCTAAGAAACAAATTGAATACTCTGCCATGAGTGTGAAACAGTATCATATCAGCAGATGAAATGTTTTGATTGTTTGACTTTTAATGTTGCAATTATAATTATAACTAAAGATTCAACTCGAAAAATAATATGAATGAACCAAATTCTATCAATTAGCACCTATGAATGTATTTAAAGGAAAATATGCAATTCGATAATTACCTAACATGAACAAAGAATAATTCCAAGCGTAAATGCAAATATTGGCAAATATGTTGCTATATTACAGTGTAAATGTAGAATCGAAAACGTCATAAGCTTTCGTTTTGTTTGGTTTAGAAGGATGTGGAATTACTGGAGTATGTAGAACAGTCTTTACCAACATGTTTATAGTGATTATGTGATTTAAGTTAATAATTGGTAGTTTAATTAAGTGGTACTTATTTACTTTGACCCGTAGTGAAAATTTAACACAAAAAGGACTGCCCATACGGATAGCATCAAGGTCAAAGTTGATTGTGCTGATATTTTTTACCGATTGAAAATTGAAGGCGAGCTTGCTTTACAGATATTCTATAACAATTAGTCCGTGTAGCTTAAAAAGAGATTGTGTATACGAAATAATAATTTGGGTTTATGTTATTTGATATGATTTAATCACTCAAAATAATTACCTCGCTTGTTAGACTGAACTATAATTCACACGCCTATATGTAATTCCTATAGCTAGCTTCCTTGTACTTAGAAAACTGAAATGGGAATCTAATTGTCGATGGAGTGGCTAAAAATGTTAAACCTTTTTGACATGAAATTGCATACTAAATTGTTAAGTCTTGTTAGAACAACTGCACAATTATGTCTAATTGCTTTATAGATACCTTTATGAATCTATGGGGTATCGAGAATGAATATGAGAAGTTTAATTGCTGGTATTACCCAAGCCTTTTTACTGACTTTTATTTTCAGGAATGACAAAAACTTGCAAATATTTTATAACCCTGGTATACTCTCACTTGAACCATTTGACTTAGATTAAAACAAATGCCTCAGAAATGCTACATCTTTCACCATTTCGTCAACCATCCCGTCAGCAAGACCAGTTTATAATTTCTGGTTTACTGGAAACCTGAAATATGAAGGAATACAAGTTTTACATTTCAAAATCATTCCATCTTTACAAATACTTGTTTCGCTTTCATCAGAAGATATCTCCATGCATTTTGGAATGGAATGTGGAAGACGAAACTTTTCAAATCAGTCAAGCTTATATCAAAAAGCAAAAATATTTGGATTTAAAGTTATGGTACTTCACCACATTCTTTGTGGCTGGCGTTATCGGATTCGGGTCTTGTATGGATGTGGTATCCAACTGGAGTCATGGTGGGGACAGGATGGCAATTCAGGTTTTTGCTGTTGGATTTTCAGCTCTTTCCGTTCTCTACTGGGCTCCTGCTTTTGTGATTATCCGAAATGCAGAATCTATTGTCAGTGGATTTAAACGTCTCAAACAGCTTCGTCTTCAGTTAGGTATATAGTTATTAATCAAAACTAAATAAAACCTACAATTAAACATTTAAAAATAAATATATTGTTCCATAGATAAACTGAAACCGAATGTTTTTCTTTGGAAACTGAACAATCATTCAGCCAATTTCTGGAAATACAGGATTTTCGTTCTCGGCGGTTTTACTCTAGTAATGTTTCTCATGCCATTTGTATTTGTCCCGGGTGTCATTATATTTAACTTGGATCCATTTTCATACTCATTTAAAAAATTCATCGAGAAACATGTGGAATGTTCCATGGACGATTCCAAATGCTTGAGTAGGAGATGGGCTGCAATATTTGTCCTTCGTATAATAGCCTCCAGCATATGTGTAGTTGAAGCATGTCGGTTTATCTGCATATTTATATTAATGTTCGTTTACTTATTGGAGCTTTACATAACCAGTTTGGAAATCATCAGTCAACTGGTTCCTTGGAGATCCAGAATATCTCTTTCCCGGAAACTTAATGAATTCCGGATATTTTTCAAATGGTATGATAGCTTACGACTTGCAATGATAATTCTAAAGGGACCTGTATCCACACTCTTGGGGATATTGCTGTCAGTTGGTTTCTGGGCTTGTGTAATATTTATTTCGGTCAGTATCAGAGTGTACGATTCGGTTCCATTAGTTGTGTATTGGTTTATGCCAACTGTGGCTATACTGTGCGCAACGTTTGCATATGTACTTTTGCAGTTTTTTGTTGAAGTTCATACAAAAAGTTCAGATATCTTGGAAAGCCTTAAATATTGTCAAGCTGCTGGGAGTGAGGATAAGGCAGAAATAGTTTCAAAAATTTATTCAATTGAGCAAAAAGCCATTCAAAGAAGCATTAAAACTTTTAAGTCAGTTGCTTTGTTAGTTGGTTCAGTGTATAAGATTGATATCGAATATGAATTAGATTTCTTCTCTGAGATAGTTTACAAAAGTACGGATGCTATACTTTTACCAATATGGTAACTTACATTTAGTAACCATTCAATAGTCATTCAGCACAAGATTATGAAGCCTGATAATTTCTAATATATGCAATTTAAGGCTTGCAATGCAAATATTGGTAGATATAATATATAGCAAATGTACAATGGAAAAACTCCCAATTATGTATCTCGTATTTATTTGTAAGATCTGGAATTACTGCACTGGAAAGTAAAGAGCATTCCAGAAAAGTTTGTTCGTAGTGATTATATGATTAAAGGCAATAATCGTGGGTTTAAGCGGTGCTTGTTCAATTTGACCTTAGAATTTAGCGCAATTTTTTTGTAGAAGACACTTGTTTCATACGCAAAGCGTCAAGGACCAGCTTATTTAGTGTAATTATTCTGACGTTTTACAACAGCATGAAAATTGAAAGCGAGTTTGTCTTCAATTACATACTATTGCAATTGTCTGGCTTAAGAAAAACGAAATTAAATAACCCAATTAGACTTACCTTATTTGATGTTTTAATTACTCAACAAGCGAAGGTACCAGCGAAATCGACGACTGTTAACTCGTATGCCTTCATATGATTCCTCCAGCTTGCGTTCTTGTAGTTAAAAAATTGATATGGCAATCTTTTAGCATATGTATGTATGTATGTGTGCTGATGTTGTATATTGTACCTAAAAATATTTAAACATTTTTCGTCATTAACGTTTATACTAAATGGCTAACCTGCAAACTCTGCACTATGTTTAATGGTGAATGTCAATATTTTTGCCCAACCTATTAAAATAATCCAAACTTATTTGCAAGTATTGGCAAACATGTTATATTTTACTCTAGATGGACCTGAGAATGCTCGAAGATGTAGAACATCCCGGACAAACATGTTGGTAGTGATTATGTTATTAAAAGCATTAATTGGTAAATTAAGCGGTTCATGTTTACTTTGACCTTAAGTCTTTAGCAAATTAAATATGAAAGGCACTGTTTATACGCATAGCATCAAGGTTGAACTTGTTTAGAGTAATTATTTTAATATTCTCCAACCGCTTGGAAATTCTAGATGAACCTGTCCTTATAGAGATAATACGACAGTTAAATTTATTAGCTAGGCAGAAACACAACTTTGGTCACAAAATATTAAATAACTCAATTAGGTTCGAGTCACAAGTCAAGTTTTAATCACTTGAAATAATAATTGACCATTTGAGAATGGACTACCATTCACACTTCTTCATGTAATTCCTACGGGTAGTGTCATGTTTTTATAAAAATTATGTGGTAGTCGTTTAGCATGTACTTTTGGCAGCTTAGCTAAATTTACACATTTACGTCAAAAAAATGAATAATAAATTGCTAAATCCTGTTAGAGCACCAGCACAATTATGACTAATTGCTTTATACATACATATACAAACGCATGTACTATTGAAAATAAATAAGAGGAATTTAGTACCTGAGTTCCATTTACTAAATTATTTTCCAGGAACAACAAAATAAGGTAATATTTTATGACCTTTATGTTAACTCGCTTGAACCGCTCGACTTGCAAAAAAAATCTTTAGAAGATATTTCTTCATTTTATTGTTAGCTTTCAACCACTAAACTACACCAGTTTAAAAGTTTTTTCCTGCAGCTAAGAGGAAGATGAAGCGTTACAATTTTTATGTGTCCCAAACATTCCACCTTTACAAATATTTGTTTCACTATCACCAAAGAGTCACTCCATGCATTTTAGAATGGAATGTGAAAGAGGAAACTTTTCAAATTTGTCAAGCTTATTTCAAGAAGCAAGCGATTTCCCCTTTAAAGCTTTGGTATTTCAACACATTTGTTGTCGCTTGCATCATCGGATTTGGGTCGTGTATGAACGTGATAACCAACTGGGGGCATACTCAGGGCATGGCAATTCAGGTTTTTGCTATTGGATTTGCAGCGACGTCTGTCCTTTTCTGGGCTCCAGTGTTTGTGATTATGAGAAATGCGGAAACTATGGTCGTTGGATTTAAATATCTAAGGGATCTTCGTCTTATGCTGGGTAAACCTAATTCTGAAATTTAAAAATTTAGAAATTTTATAACTTTATTGAAAATATTTTGTACATATTTTAGATAAAGTAAAACCCAACATTTTCCTTTGGAAACTGAACACCCATTCAGCCAAATTTTGGAAATATCGGATTGTTGTGTTCAACGGTTTTGCAACGGTAATGTTTCTTATGCCATTTGTACTTGTACCAGGCATTATTATTTTTAATTTGGATCCGTTTGCATACACTTTTAAAAACCTCATTGAGAAACATGTGCAATGTTCCGTGGACGATACCCAATGCCTTAAAGGAAGATCGATTGCACTATTAATTCTGCGTATTGTTTGTTCCACTATTTGTGTGGTGGAAGCATGTCGATTCATTGGCATTTTCCTCCTGATGTTTGTGTACTTACTGGAATTATTCATCACAAGCTTGGAAATTCTTAGTCAACTGGTTCCTTGGAGATCTCGGATCTCAGCTTCTAGAAAACTTGACGAGTTTCAGATATTTTTCAAATGGTATAACACTTTAAGAGTCGTAATGCAAATACTGAGGGGACCAATATCCACACTTTTGGGGATTTTGGTAGCTACTGGGTTTTGGAGTTGCGTAATTTTTATATCAGTCAGTATCAAAGTATTTGACTCTGTCCCGCTAATTGTATATTGGTTTATGCCTACAGTAGCTGCAATAAGTATGACATTTTCATACGTGCTTTTGCAGTTCGTTGTTGAAGTTTATGTCAAAAGTTCTGATATTTTGGAGAGTCTTAAGTGCTGTCAGTCTGCTGGAAGTACAGAGAGTAGACAAATAGTTTCAAAGGAGTATTCGATTAAAAATAAAATTACTCAAAGAAATATTCAAACTTTTCAACCAGTAGCTATGATGTGTGGATCAGTATTCGGAATAAAGAGAGAATTTGAGTCCGAGTATTACTCTGAGGTGGTTTATAAGACTACTGATGCCATACTTTTATAAACAGTGTGGAAGCAGGTAGTTACGATTTTTGACTGTAAACTAGAAAAGTACTTAAACCATAGGTTTAGGTATTCAATCTGTACAGTTTACTACATAATATTGCAAATCACATAAATAAAATAAGTCAATAATTCTACATATTCTTAATTACATTTCCGTGTAAAGAAAGCTGTAAAATAAGAGCTAAATCTTATACCGTAAGAAATGTTCCTACCAAATTCAGGCTATGTAACATTGAAACATTTTACTAGTATGCTGTATAGTTTGTAGAGCTAGTTATAAATGTACAGTTTCCTGTATTACGTTTGTCTCTTAACAGTATTTACAATATACAACTCCCATTTATTTACCTATATTTGTTAGCATTCTGACAAATATTATTATACCACAAGAAATGTACATTAATTTTTACCAGATAACATAAGCCCAGACAAAGCGCAGGCATAAAAGGTAGTTAGAATAAAGGGATGTTAAATTCTAGAATTATAATTTTTCAATTTAATCATACATATGTTAGTCAAGTTAGTTGATCTTACATTGTCAAAGCCATCTTCGTTTGAAAAACCTTCTTACATAATTCCCATGTCATGTAAATTTAAAACCTTATTATTCAACTGCTAAAAACATCTGTCAAATCAGCTTATTTGGAAATATTTGCAAAAATTAGCTTGATTCGGAATAATTCATTGTGAAAACATATTTTTATTTTGCGAGTGGTATAATCCTTTAGCATACAAAATAGTTATGCAGCTCATTTAGCTCAAACCGTAGATGAATGTAAACATAGGAGTGGTTAATTTCCCAACTATAACTGGCATCGATTAATCTGTTGCCGTTTTCTAAATTCTGGTTTGAAGACTTCTTCATCTACCGTTACATACATTTTCGGGATAGTAAAAATTTGCAACCAACATTTAGAATGTTACGTTTGGTTAATGTTCGGTCACAGTTTTTGGGTTAACAAATTTTAAAAAGAATCTGCAACCACCAGAAGGATATACAAAAGAAAAAGTAAATGAAAAAATACCTGAATTGACTCAAACTTTTGGTCTAGCGGTGGCCAAAACACAATTATTGCAGGGGATGTAGGTCGTCATACCGCTATATCCCTTTAATTCAAAAATTAGACGAGGCAACGCAATAAACTAAATAACGACCAATAAAACTTTTAAAACTTCAAGTTCCTGTAGTATGCGATGTGCATGAGTTGTCAAGTGAAATAAGCTTATGTTATACTAATTATAATGGGTCTGTGGATAGTTCACATAATAAGAATTCTCATAATTACATGTTCTCATAAAGCAAATACTCATATAAACTTAATTCTCATAAAAACCAATTCTCATAAGAAATTAATTCTCATAATGGCTCATTCGCATAAAGTGTAATTCTCATAATGGTCCCATAACCAATTTTTGTAAGTTTACGTCTGTGGTTTCAAAATTCGAAAGACTAGATAAGCTAAAATATCATCATCTCACACATTGTTGAATCATTCTCAAAAGTTGCATATTCATTCTTACTACTAAGCTAAGAAACTAACTATTTTTGCTTAACACTAATTAAAAAATAAGTTTTACTTTTAGGATAATATTGGATGTCCCAATGATAGCATTGGTCATCCCATGCCGTTTTTGAGTGGCTACAAACGATTTGTAGGCAATGCACCGAGAACAAAAACTATATTGAAGGCTTTTACTTATAAATATAGAGAACAAGTATCTCAAATCCTTCTTTGTTGGAACTTCACAAAGGAAAATCAGTTCTCAATTTTGTAAATACGTTCAATGATAGGGCAGCTTATCTTAATGTATTTTATTAATTGTTTTCATATGCAGTTTTAGTTATTCTTAACGAACAATAGTTATGCATCAAATTATGTATTATTAATACCCTATCACAAGTTGGGACTCCCAACTAGGAAGGATACTCGATGCTGCAAAGATTGTTTCTAGTACAACTGAAACGAAAAGCCAAATCAGCGATGTAATGTTGTTTCAATAATAGGGAGTTTCACAACCTCATAGTCTTATCCCAAGTTTGAATTTATTTTAGGAAAAGGACTTTTTTAGTTTGAAAATTGTATCCATCCACATTTTGTGAAATACATATATTGATCAACAAATGATATGATGGAATATAATTTGGCAATGCGGGTTGAATTTTTACATGCTTTACGGGCTATTAGTGATAGGAACGCTCTCGCCTGATGATTAAATAAAACATAGTATACTTACTTACATTTTAAAATGCAATAAAAGGGTTTTGACGTATTATATGAAATTGAATTATGAGAATCGAAATTTATACGAATTGTCTCTTTATGACAAAGTGCACATTTATGAGAACACGATTATGGGAATTGACGTATTATGAGAACTGAATTATGAGAATTTTCCAAAGGCGTTATAATGTTTTACTATAATATAAATTTTAGTCATGAAAAACTGCTTAAAGGATCGATTCCACAAAATCCCCGAAAATATTGATTAAAATTATGGACCCACAATTAAATTCAAGTTGAAAACGTCAAAGTTTGAAGTGTTTTAAAAATGTTACTTTATTACTTAAATGAATGTAAAATACAAAATCCGATTTAAAACTCAAATCTATGGGTCAAATACACTGGAATTTTTATCCTTAAATCAGTCCAGTTGTTTTAAAATCAATATGATCTAAATTCTATTTGTAAAAACAGTTTATACTATTACATTAAGCGTTCAAATATATTATCGATTGGAGATTTGTAGACAAATATGTTAAAAGAGGACTGAACTATTCCAATATTTTGAAGTGGAAAGCTTTAAAACCTGTTATATTAACCCTTTCAGCGCCTTCAAAGCAATGCTTACAGCATGTAACAGGGAACCAGAAAACTTGTTTACAACCTCCAATTAATCAGGTTTTGACAATCACGCCAAGAACACCCTAAAGTCAAGCTGAACTATTATAAAATAAAAATTAATTAGGTAGGTGAATCAAACAATCCTCTAGCACACAATTTACTTTTACTTTACTGGAAGTATGAAAATTTCATAAGCATAAAGTACAGTTTCGAACTTAAATTCAATAGGTCAAATAAAATATGGCTGTACCCAAAACTAACTTTTTAACATCAAAATAATAATTTTTACTACAACAAACAATTAATAAAAATATATACTCTAAACTAAATGATGAGAAAGGATAAATACCTTAACAGTTCATTAATAATGATAAATTGTATAGTAAATAAATTGATGAAATATAAGAAAACAGGAAGTCTACGTCTTTATCTATCCAGCTTCCTACTTATGGAATGGGATACCTCTCGTGCAGCCTCTTCCAGTAATCACGGTCCTTCAGCATTATCTAAAAACAGAATATTCATTTTACGAACAGCTTGAAATTAAATATTTTGAAATCCCTTTAGTCTGTGCATACCTCATAGTTATGGAAACACAAGCGTCGTAAATCCGGAAGCATCTCGATACCATAGTGACCAGCAGCCCGACTAAGTTGGATTCGCAATTGTGGCCATGAGTACATGATGAAAATCTGGAGATCTTTCGGAATAAAAAAAACCAATGAAGAGTTCAGTTCAGTTAAATATTCAGTAAAATTAATTATCTGAATGTAATTGAGGAATTACCGGCTTACTTTTCAAACCAGTAATGTTTGCTCTTGGAACTGTGAAGGAAGCAAGAGGTGCGTTTGGACCGCTTCATTGAATCCCAGCGTTTGACATCCTCCT
>JAQIXX010007298.1:0-11036 GCA_034700605.1 Willowsia nigromaculata | reverse complement strand
GATTTAGCACCAGGCCAAACTCGTCAAATGTTACCATAATATCGCGATTTGTGATATCGCTATTGTGTCGGTGATTCTGCAAAACCGTGGCTTGGATATGACTGCATGGTATTCTTTAGAGAAACCTCTGAATATTTAAGACCAACATGTCAATTAAAAGCCCTAATTTTAAGCTATCAGTTGATGTGCTAATCATCTTAATTAAGCAAGTAGTTCTTGAGATATGCGTTATCAAAGTCTGCTCAACTTGTCTGAAAACGGCTACGTACATTCCTTTTTAAATCACGAGACTTTCCAACTGGGGCAGTCCATAACTTTATTTTGATTTTAGATTCAACAAAATTGAACTCTGTTTCTTACAATTCCAAATTATAATGTTATGGAAACAAGGAATTTGAAGTTTGATTGTTGAAGAAATGCTCCAATTTTTAAAAATCAACCTGGTTGACATTTTGATATTATATGAATAACTTTTTGCTTTGCAGAAGGATTTTAACTGTGAACATCTATGCTTCACTCTTGTTCGCATTCTCATTATACTGCAACGTGACTTTCACTAAAAAAAGATAAAACATTCATTTTGATATACTGCTATTTTAATATTTTAATCGATCCGGGCTTAGAGAGAAGACAAAGCTACCGAAATTAAAAATTAGATTAGATATGGATCACTGATTAATAAAAGGAAACACGCATATCCAGTCATCATTTTTTATTCAAGTTTAGTTTGCGTTGAAGGTTAGCCGCAGAAAGGACCGGAAGAGATGATTCATGACACAATATGGTATCACAATTACCAATTCTAAGACGGATTCTAAATATCATGCCGATTGGATAATTTTTTCGGTGTAGTCATAACGTTTCAGCTAATGAAGGTGAAAATTTGTTAACAAATTATTAATAATTTAAGTAACACATTGCCATAATATATAACAAATGTATAAAATCATTAGAAAAAAATCGAGCTAAAAATATACATTGGTTGCATATAGTGGCTTACGAAAACTTACACACGTACTTATCCACGTGAAAGTCTTCTTCCAAATATAAATTTATATTACAAAAAGCCAACATGGAAAAAAATTGAGATAATTTTTAAATTTATTACTTTTATCGCTTTCTTTCCCAAAAACTAATCACGTTTTATCGTGGTAAAGGCAGATGTAACAGTCACATGTATATATGAGCATATGGACGCCCACTTCCTGGTTACATGTCTTGTACAAGACCATTTTAATAATAAATTTATCAAAAATATTAAAGCTTCTATAAATAGCCATTAACTACTAGTTCAGCTATGGATTTTACTTTAAAAAAAGTTGTCACAAATGTAATTTCAAATTTTAATTTAATCCTGACTTAAAGAAAAATTGAAAAAAAATAATGTAAAATGTTTTATCAGTATATATTTATAGCAATATTACCCAAGTCTCCTTCACTTGCTGACTTGACATTGACCACAACACTTGTTCTTAAGAATCTTTTATCTTGGAACATGTACAGTAGATTGCTTTAAAATGCTACCGCCCAGATTCTTTAAAATATTTGGGGTTCGCGTAAAAGTGTGGGTGTATAGCTTGAGCTCCTATTATTATTGGGATGAGAAAACCCAGCATTTGATTCCTGCTTCAACATATCACATCTACTTAATGTAAATGCTACCAAACAATTATAATTAACTTTCAAATCATCGTTTACCCAAGTTGACTCTTAAATATTTTTAAATGATTTCAGGTGGATGGGTTGCATTCTTGTTGGAATTAGTACGGTTTCCTCGCACTCAATTCAAATGTACTGGAAAACCCACCCAAACGAAATTGACGAGGAAGGCGGAACACAAGAGAAGACATTGGAAATGATGGAATTCGCAACGCTGATGATTCAAGGCGGAGAAATCATGCTGGTGACATGCCTTGTATTTCTAAACGGGGTATTTCTGATGAGACGGGATATCTTCATGTACCAATTCAATGAGCTACTGGACTACTGTAAAATCATATCAGGTCAGTTGCCCGAGTCAAAATAAAAATTTCGTTAAGTAAAATTTAAATGAGAAATAATCATCCAAAATATTAATTTGTCCGGTAGAAATGATGGAAACTGGAAAGTTGGAACTGACCCAGGAACAAAAACGAGTAATTCGCATATCCGAGTACTCCATGTATTCGATCATGTGGATTACTCAAATCATCCCGTTCTTTGTGATAGCATCTCTCATGGCAGAAATCGAACCGACAAATCAACTCATTTCGGAATGGTTTGAAGTTCCATTTGGAATAACATACCAATTTACGCCGCTACTTGTACTTCTCGTTCTATCAATATATGCGGTTGGTACAACAGCTGGACTGATGGGACTCCTGATGAACTTGTACTTTGTGATGAGCACGATTTGTCTTGACGCAATGACCACTGTGGGGATGCAATGGAACCCGGGACTTGGCAGACGATGATGTTTCCTCAGAACGAAAGGTTTTGGGACGATATCAGATGATGAAGTTGTACACCTTTACAGAATCCAACAAATCTTCAACTTGCTGTTCAACACTTTCTACAAATCTGCGTTGATTGCATTTCATCATGTTGGGATTCTAGCGACTGCTGTGGTTTTGTTGGTATTTATGGTCAGGTATAATTCTGTACTTGGGGAGCATGGACCACTGGCATATATTCTGGTTTTCAGTATTTCGATGACACCACTCTTCATCATGTACACACAAACAACTTGGGCAGGTATGATTGTTGGCATTTCCGAATGCTTTAAGAAATCAGGGAAGAAAATTGTACCAAGACGATTCATGTACCGAAAATTCACAAAATGCTGTACCACCTTCTATTTAGATGTGGCATATCCATTCTATAAGGTGCATAAACAGACATTTGTTGAGTTTAATGAGCAAGTACTCGACTACTCAATCCACTTGCTGCTATGGTAAATTTGAAGGTCTGTAAATAACGCACTAATATATGATAAATTTAATAGTAATAAAATTTTAAGCAACCCAAACGTTGGTTAGCCCTTTTTCATAAGCCGGTCTCATTGCTATAAATTATTATTTTATTAGAATTATGTGTAAATAATTTATTCAATATTTAAAATATGTTTTCACTTAGATCGCCTTTAGCTAAATTATTATCTGCTAATCCATATCGTATGAAACCTAATTTAAGATGAAATTGTAACTTTAGATGTTATCGATCATGCAATATGTAATGTAATATTTCTAAATTAAAAAAGTCCGGGGATCTCGGAATTGAGTTATTTTCATCCATTTCTTACGTGAACACTTTGTCTGTGTAAACTTGAGCTTCTATTTGTGTGCGCATAACTGAACAATCCCTTGATAGAAATAGATAAGAGCTTCAAACATTTAGTATATTGGAATCTATTTCTGAAGAACATTACATATATATTTATATTGAGAAACTACTCACGTTATATCTTTCTTGTCGACCTAATGGACAACGTGAAAGATAAAATTAGCTTAAGCTTATATAAGTGATAAAAATTTAATGCTGTTCTACACTTTCTGACCAAAGTAGTTTTTCGAATATATTTTTTAACATATTTGGCGTGGGTGCATGCTCCTGCTTCCACTTAAGTTAAAACATTAAAACCAGATACGGAGATTGCAACGTTTAACTTTAAATCTTAATTTTATCAGTTTAAGTGAAGTATTTCACAAAATTTTTGATCTGTTGTAAAATAAACAAAACGATATTTCCAATGTCCACTTCATTTTCAAGAGATTATGAATCTAATTAGAAAATTTTGAGCTTCTAAAAAATATTTCATGTTCAAAGTATAAACTGAGGATGTACAAGCTGCCCCAAAATTCTGACATCCAGTTACTGCAAAATATTTGAAATTCGCCAAAAAATTTGGATGCATGGATTATATACGTATTATGACTGGGATGAGGAAACTGAGCACTTGAATCCTTTTTAATCCTATAATATATTTGTGATGTAAGAAAAAAGTATCATATTTAGAAAATATAGAATTAGTTAATATTAATAGAAATCCTTAGATCTGTCTCAGCTATCTTAACATCAACTTGAAAAATAAATTATATAAAACCTTACATACCCATGATAAAATGGAAATTTTAGATAGTATTGATCATGCAATACGTATTCCATTATTTTTTAAATCCCATACCGCATAACCTGTAACTGCATGCATGTACGAGTCCGGGTAAAACTTAGCTTCTTTCTATAGACGCATATCTAGAAAATCTTACATGGAAATGTATTACAGCTTGGAAGAGTAAGTAAATTGGTATCCTCCTCTGGACAATAATTAATTTTTCATTCGAAATTCACTCACGTGTTTTAATACGCAATATGACAGATAAATTTTGCTTCAGCATTACTAAACGATAAAAAGACAGTTTTACACTTTCTGAATACATGATATACAAACTGCTTTTGAAACTTAATGTCAGAAATTAAAATAGCATTTCTGCATAAATCCAAAAGCTTTAAGTTAATTCAATATTAATAGGATATTAATAATCTTTTCCTTCAATCTTAATTAAACCCAGACTAAATTTCAAATTGTACAAGCAAATGCGAAATCTTTTTAAAAATCAGTGAAGCGGTAAAGCCCAAGCCATCTTCATTTCCTGTCATGACTTTGACCAGAAAATTGTGAGTTTCTGAAGAAATATTTTATGTTGGGAATACAGACTGAGAAAACACATGTTATCCTAGACAGCTGTCATCCGAATTCTACAAATTTAACGGCAAATATTTATTAAATTATATTTGTTGCGATATTCCCAAAGTCTTCTTCATTCGCTGGCTTGAAATTAAACAGAAAAGTATAAATTACTAAAGAATCTTTGATTTTGGAACATGAACAGTAGATTGATGTAAAATGCTACCGCCAAGATTCTACAAAATATTTGGGATCCGCGTTAAAGTGTGTCCTGGAAGTAGAGTTTGATACTGTCAGCAATTTTAGATAAGTTTAATTGATAATTTTGTCGCTTTATTGAATTAAATGATAGATAAGGTTTGCTAGAGCCTCGGCACGGCATAATTAAAAATACATGAATATATAAAAGCCAACCTCCTGGTTACATGACACGCACATAACATTTGCAAAAAAATTGTAGGTTTGTTGCTATTTTGGTAACTTACAATTCAGTACTTGGTGATAGACCACTCGCATATATCCATGTTTACTCCATCATGGTGACACCGCAGGTTATAATTAATTCAATTATTTAGCAAGTACATGATTTTAATAAATCCATCTAATAAATTCATAGATTCATGACAAATTCAAAAATAAGTATTACAAGATTGGAAATTTCATAATATTTTTGGACACCTACATATCAGCTGCCTCAATTTCAACTAGAAAATAATTTGTATAAAATGTTGGAATACAATGATATTTTTCATCGCCATGTCATAATTAAGATGAACGTAAGTATGCTTGTGTAAAGAGGTTTCCAATGCAACATTTTATTTCAAAATATAGGTGCGAACTATTACCTGTAAAAATAATTGACTTCTATAAACCTCTATCACACAAACCTTCCCTATAAAACCAGCTTGATCTTTTACAAATTTATTGACGAAAATAGAAATTATTTTTTTGGATTATGCAATGTAAATTATGTCGATTATTCATAGGCTTATATTTTACCTAACGGGTATCTATCATATGATCAAATCTACTTTCTACGTTACAAATTTAAACTTCAAAATAACTCCAGTAATAAATATCTATATATTGATACATATCTTTTAATAAATATTACATTTTCTACGCTGCTATAGCTCTTTTCAGTTAGTTCCTCTTTGACTTTACTAAAGGTTGAACCATAAATCCAACAAAAATGTCAATAAAGCTGACTCTCCTAACTTGCCCATTCCAGCAACTCCTTACCAACACATTCTCCTCAAAGCATGTTTTCTCCTGGGATTTTTCTGAGGGAAAGTTTGCACATGAAAAAGATTTATGTTCTCTCCTTACCCCGTACAACATTCTAAATATTTTTGTCACCGGTTTCCTCACACCAATTACAGTATTATATTTACTTGTTGGAAAAGGCGTATTCGATCCTGAATCTATTTCAAATGACGCTTTGTTTTTCACAATGATCCTGTTCTTACCTGCACTTCTTGTGAACGTGTCAAATGTTATAATTTACTTGTATCGTAGTGAAGTAGTGGAATTCGCAAATGACTGGTATTTACAAGCGGTGAATAGGCCTATCGAAAGAGGAACTTTTGTAAAAATTAAAACCTACCGTGAATTTTTTCACTGCTTTTGCAAAGGTAAAAAATTTGCAAAATTTTATAATGAAAAGTATGTAAATTTGAAGTAATCATATTTATTTAATATTTTAACAGAACTGAATCGATTTCTAAAACGCGAGGAAGCTGATATTCTTGGAATCTTTTTAACCGTTTCCTCCATTTTTCTCAGCATGGTTCCTCCACTTCTCTTTCCTGTATGGGCTGTCAATCAGCTTGATACGTTTTCACAAGCGCTAGGATACTTATGTCCTGTGGAAAATCGAAGTCCTACCGTAAATTTCCTTCTGATTCTTTTATCATCTTCTTTGGTATCTATTGGGGTAAATGAGGCTTGTAGAACATTCAGGATATTCTTTCTTCAGATAATTGTCGTTGGTATTGCTACAATCCAACTTCTGAACGACATTAAATTTCAAATGAATGATAGCTTGAACAGTGGTCAGTTGAAATATCAAAAGCTCTATCAAATAAACGAAAAATGTGTGGAGTGTTGCAAAGCGATAATATGGCAGGCATACCAAATTGGTACATGTATTACAAGTTTCTCAATCACTGGAACATTAGCTGGCTGGAGAATACTTTCTCCGACTGCGTACATTCTAAATCCATTGCTTGCAACTGCCACTATTTCTGTTATAACAATTGCCGTACCAACTGCTGAGAGGTCACTGCTAATTAGTCAGGAGCTGATTAGAATGTGGAAGCTTAACTTCTACAAAATAAAAGGTGATAAGAGGAATATAAAACGTGTTTTATTAACATTAAAGCCAATAGGATACCCCATTGAAGGACTTGGACTTATTGATAGTTTTTAAAACTCGCTTGTGGACAAAAATAATGCTCAATACTCTTGACTCACAAGTAAGGTGCACGAAGTAAACGCCAGTTTCTTCATGAAATAAACCTTATCCGATAGAGTTTTTTACGCTGATTAAGATAGGTATAATCGTTTTTCCAAGTGGGCTCATATGTAACAGTAACAAAGCAAATAAAGTTTTGGGGTCATGGAAATTTCTCCGGTAAATGTTATCAATATGCTCAATTGGAAAGAGAGTTAAATCTTGAAAACCATGAAAATCACAAATACGATGGAATTAAAACTTAATATACGGTTAATATAAGTCAAGTTTTAGTCAGTAGGCATTCGTATTAATGAATGCTTAAACATAAATCAGTTCTAAAATGCATTGCAAAGTGCATTAGGATAATTGTCAAAATCATAAATATTATGATATTTTTGAATGATATAAAATATATTAACTCATTCCAAATATTACAGCATAAGTTACTCTTGTAAAAAATTGTGAATTTTGATTGTTTGTCTGTATAGAAATACGTGTTACTTCAAAACCAGATTCTAGAAACTCCCATGAAAATTAAATCCGATTAAAATGATTCCAAAGAAACAAATTTTACCATATTTATCAAGCATTCCGTGTTACATTCTGGGAATCAAATTTGCAAAAACGCTAGCACAATTTTAAACACTGTACAGATTCTACTTTTATTGTTTATCTCTTGTAAAATATAGACTGGTAACGATTTTTCTACAACACATTTCCTTCTTTCATCATCCTTTTCATAGAGCAGCTATTCACTTATGCAAGTTTCCCCTAGAAAACTCGCTTTTTATGACACACTTTTTCGAGAAATACCTTCCCAATTGATCATTGTTGGATGCAATTCTGGAAACAAAACAGTGATATCCTATTTAGAGCATCAACATATCAACTCACTAATTTCATCTTTATGACTACTGGCATATTCTTACATTCTGGTCGCTCCTTTCACTTTTAGATAGGCCAACAATTAGCATGTAAGCAAACTTGTCTTCCGTAAAACGCTTTAAATGAAAAGTATATTCGTGGCATCCAGATTTTAATTGCTTTGCTACTGTAACATATAAGCCCACTTGGGAAAACGATTATGCCTATCTTAATCAGCGTAAAAAGCTCTATCTGATAAGGTTTACTTCATAGCAAAACCGGCGTTACACTTCGTGCACCTTACTTGTCAGTTTTAATTATGATGCAATGGTGAAAACTTATAATAATAGCATGAATTCAGATCGTAAATTTTGCTTGGCATTTTTAGCTTTCTATTACAATAAATAAATAAGTTTGTAAAATAAAGCTAATCATAATGATATATAGGTATATGCATATCAGATTAAATTTAATTATGAAATCGCATGTTCACCATTAATTTAATAAAGTAATCATTAATGTCTTAATCATCTTAAATTAATCTCGTAAATTTGATTGGAACAGTTTGATCATTTGAATTGAAGAAACATCATATTTGAAATTTACACGGAGTGCTCACGCACGTACTATAAATACTAATAGTCAGTGATCGTCTTATGTTCCTAAAATTTATAATTACCTTTTGAGCACATAAACAAGTTTCCATCCTAAGCAATAGCATTGATGCGACAATTTGAAAACTCCGTGGGTTGTGTTATGGGAAATCGGTTAATAGGAGTTACCATTACATATTTTTGGATTTTTGGATTTATATTTTATTTAGTTGCTACCGACTTAGCTTATACTTTATGTTATATTTTGAGGTTTTCTTTCGCATAAACCTGTCGGTCAATTATTGCGGATCAGGTCGGTGCATCATGGACACAACAGGATTCGGGGCAATTCAAGATGTCAAGGTGATGAATCTCTACAGAACCCAGCAGTTGTTCAATGGGCTGATGAATGAATTCATCAAATCCCGGCTCATTTCATTCCATCATGTGGGCTGATTAGCAACTGTGTTGGTTTGCGTCACCATGCAATCTGCCGTTACCAATCTGCTCTTTAGGAAATGGGGTAGTCGGGTATTTGGTGGTGATTTCCAGTATCCTGGCTCACATAATAATTTTGTTACCGGGCTACAATGCTGTAGTTGATATTTTCGAGGACTTGAAAACATTTGGGAAAACATTCATTCCAAAGAAGGCGGTCTTTAAGAAATTTCAACGGAGCTGCACGACTTTTTACATGCATGTGGCCTATCCGTTCTATACGATTGGGAAGGATACATTCCAAAAATTCATGCAAGCATCTCAGGACTACTCGATTGAAATGTTACTACGGTAATTGGACGTTTCTTGGAGCATCCATATGTCTAGATTTTAAATCGAATTTACGGTAAGCGTCAATTTAATTTACTTTAGGAATACCACAGCATAAAAAACAGTAGTAATTAATTATATTATCGTTTAGATTCAAGTATAAATTACTCAAACGTGCTTAACCCCAAATTACAATTTGTTAAGATTTTGTGAAAATGATTTATTTAGTATTTGAAATGTTCGCTATTTCTAAGATAATTTTAATTCATACTTTAATTCTAACTAAATTAGTATAAACTAAAAATTAATTTCTTAAAACCTCTTATAAGATAAAATTGTGATTTTAGATGTTACCGTTCACGTAATACGTATAATAAATTTTTTAATTCCATGCCACGCAATTTCCAAATGTAAGAATAATTGAGCCCGGATAAAAGATGACTTATATAGATATATGACAGGACAATTCTTACATGAAACTTTATTTTCTTAATAACATATTTTTTATGGAAAAATTTATTCACGTTTAAATATTCTTACTAAGTTAATAGACAACGTGATGGGTAAAACTAGCCCAAGCTTATGTAAACGATAAGAAATACTGATACAATTTCTGGTTACATGAAGTACTCACCCACTCATGAAAATAAAATTAGCTTTCTTGTATAATTCCAAAAGCATTTATATAATTCCAATCATTGAATATTAATAGGAAAGTAACAATCTTTAAATTTAATCTTAATTTAAACCAAACTAAATTAAAACTGATACAACCAAATGCAAAATAATTTTTAATTAATTTAAGCGGTAATACCGAAGTTACGTTCATTTCCTTCATTAACTTTCACCGGAATATATAATATCCTAAAGAAAACATTTATATTTCAAATACCGAGGAAAATCAGGTTGCCCCAACATGCTGACATCAAAATTCTACAAAATATTTGGAATCCGCGTAAAAATGCGGGTGTACGGATTAAGTTCGTATTTTGACTGGGATGAAAAAACTGAGCACTTGAAATCTACTTCACCCTATCATATATTTGTCATGTAAGTATTTAATTATATTTTAAAATTTGTTGAAATAGTTTTGATTTAAAATTTTTAATTAAAATTTAAGGTGGATGTGGATGGGAAGGGATATGATGGAATTCTCAACTTTGATGACTCAAGGTGGAGAAATAATGTTGGTCATCTGCCTCACACTTCTGAACGGAGTTTCCCTCATGAGAATAGATGTCTTCATGTATAAATTCAACGCACTGATGGACTTCTGTAAAAACTTGACAGGTAATAAATTTTTAAATGCAAATCAATTATTTAAAATGAAATTTTTATCAAAAAGATCATACTGGCGATTTAGAAATGGTGAAAACTGGAAAATTGGAACTGACAGAAAAACAAAAAGGCTCCCTTGAGTTTGGGGGAAAATGCGTGTATTTCACAATGTGGATTACGCAAATCATACCTTTCTTTGTTTTGGCATCTCTCACATCAAAAATTGAGCCAACAATTCAACTCATTTCGGAATGGTTTGAGATAGAAGTCGGATTTACACTTCGGCTCCTACCGGTTATTATCTTGATGACTCTTGCAGTGTATGGGGTTGGCCATACGGCAGGAATGATGGGAATTTTGATTAATTTGTACTTTGTCATGAGAACGGTTTGTGTTGATGCGTTTACACCTG
>JAQIXX010007297.1:0-11036 GCA_034700605.1 Willowsia nigromaculata | reverse complement strand
GCAATGTAAACATTCCGATGCACTGAAATTTGATTCCCACACTTTGCATCATAAAAAATGGGGCCATTCGACGCAAATCGGAGCGTTCTTTTATCCCCATTTACCGCCAACTCTGACGTCGCTGTGTCCAGTCTACTAAGGTATTCATCTACAAATTGAATAGAAATATATTTGTATGAATAAAGGTTAGAAATGAGTTAAACGTATGCATACTTGGTATAAATATACGAAAAATACCTTTCTGCAAACGTCAGCTGCCATAATGAAAACAAGAACATCTAGGAAAATGTAGTAAAATTCACCTATTCGTTGCATCACTGTTGCAGTGTTAATTATTTTATCCAACAATCTTGAAATAAATAGAACAGCTTTAACCAAATAAAAGGAAAAAGTAAACCAAACGTCTCATTCACCAGTTGGCATAGTTTGCAGATGAACTGGTACATTTTGTACACTTCCGACCAGGACAGTGCTCCAGTTGATTTGGAATTGGTTTTGGAATTGGACACACAGATAAGCAATGGTTCGCTTGGCGTCTCTTTGTTTCAATTGAGTAGTTATCAATTTCATGTCGCAGAGTTTGAATAAAACAGTTGGCTGCACTCCAAACTGTGAGCACGGCCATCAACATCATCAAATCTTGGTAATGCCACATAAAGCTGGCGTGTATCCTCCCAATTGTGTGTAGTGCCACCAAAAAGTAATCCAGAGAACTGATATCATCAGACTCCAAAATTACTTTACTCTCTGTGACATTATTGATCAAGAAGAATGTGAATCGAGCTTGTGACATCAGCCGTCTGTTCCAAGTAGGACAGCTCCAGGTAGAATCAGTCTAATGCAACGTTTCTAATGAGACTCTCCAATGCCAGAAGAGTCGATATAAGACATATAAAAACAACGCATGATTTTTTCTGAATCTAAAACATCACAAACACACGTTTTCCAATTAACTTATTAAGTTGAACACGAAAACTTTATTACCAATTATAGCTAATACAAATAGCAAAAGTTAATATTACTTTGGAATTTCCAAGAGACAGTGATTGTTCTTGACTGTGAATGAAGTTTATAATTCGCTCGTATTGGGATCCACCAAAGAAAACCTTTTGTTTGGTGAAGAGTCTGTAGCTGTAGATAGCAAATCTTGAGATTGTGCGAAAATAAAGTGCTGCAGTGGTATCATTTTTTGACGTTATTTCAAAATAGTGTAGAATTGTTGTCCGAATTAAAGTAATAATTCTGAATACGGTGAGTAAGTTTGCTAGTACTCACAAAACCAATTGAAGGACTGTTCGTCTGATTTTAAACTTTCCATTTGCTCTTTTACTGCCGCTTAGACGAAATGGACAAAAGAACATGTAATAAACAAAATTAAGATAGACAAGTAAAAAGTTTGCTGAATTAACAGAAGGTATAGCTCCTTCTGATGATGTCTTTCTTCCTCTTGGAGATAAATTCATATTATTCAATTTACAAGAAAAAAAATTAAATTATGGAATTGAATTCGTAAATGAAAGAAAATAATAAATCAAGATGGTAACACGTATACATAATTGTGTGAATTCTGAAATCTAAATAATGCATGGATATAATGTCAAGCTTAAAAAATACCCGATGAAAAATGCTTATGCTTCCTTCAATACTTTCATTACAGGGGAATAAACAGTCAATTTTAAAAATTGACTTGTTTTGAAGCTAAGAAGTAGCGTTGCTTAAACGCCAATATTCACCACATGTTAAACTTGCTACTACAGAAAATAGAGCCAGGGAACTAAAACTATAACTAGACTTTGTAGTCTTCGCACTAATTTATATTCAAATTTTTGTCGTTCAAGGAACAATAAACCATAGAATTTAAACTTTACATACATGTACTTGAAATATTAGGAGCCCGTTATTTTAGAATTTAATTTACAATTTTTTTGCTTGAATTCAACTCGATATCGCTTGATCTGATATCAAAGAATATTGGTTTAAAATGTTCTTAGTTACACACTCTTCCAAAAAAGACGCAAAAGGTATGCGGCTACGACTTGTCCAAAAGTCTGGACACGTGGACGACGACGAGAAGAAAATATCGATTTTAAAACCAAAACGCACTTAGCTTACTAAAACCTATTCAGAAAAATGCCATCACGAAATAGATGCTCCAAATATTGTACCTTATACTGCCTTGTCTTTTAAGAAGTGTCATACATAAATTATATTTTGGCAAGTGCCAAATTTTAATAAGCTCGTGTCAGTAGAATTGAAAATAAGAACAAGGTTTTCGTGTGGTTGAATGTGAAGATAATCCACAAATATCTCTTTAAACATTACGGATATTACATTGAAAGATAGTCCCAATAAAGTTGGACATGCAGGATTTGCACAATGGATAAGAACAAAATTAGATTATTTGTGTAGATTCCTCCTTCTTTTGCAGGGCATTATGCTTATCTGCTTAGAATGTGATTTCCAGGATTAGCGTTTATTTATTGTTTTATTCAAGTTTTATTGTTTCTGGTGTGCGCAACGTTAATATTAATTTCGATATGCATTTTGTTAATTTTAAAACAAATACTGTAAATGCTTAGCTTTAGAACAAATTTGGTGGATTGTAAAAAATTGTGAAATAAAAGTTACTTTGCATTTTTGAATTTAGGCTTGCAAATCAAATAGTTTTTATCCTTATTAGTAATTAGTATAAAATACATAAATTCGTATTTATAATAAATAGTTTTCGTTTACATTAATTTTTCTGATTACATGTTTGGTTCCTTCTGTAGATGGTTTTATCTTTTTTGGGATTCATTCACGGTATTAAATCTTTCTTCAAAATATTTGATTAAATGATCGGATATGTAAAGGCTCAAAACTAGCAACGGATAAAATAAAATACTATAAGGAAACAAAATCTGGAAAGGCTGAAATTTAAATAATACGTGGGTATTTGTCTAGTTGAATATTACCCAAGAAAAAATGCTCGTTTAAAAAACAGTATATGGGGGTGATGTAACTGTCAATTTTAAAAATAGAATTTCTAATGCTGAAAAATAACCATTACGTCAATATTCACATAATATCTAACTCCATGCTAGAAACGAACATAACTAGCCAACTAAAGCTACGACTTCAACAAATGCCTGGACATGTTGGCAGTCAAAACGTTGGTTTTGTAATACTGTAATACGCTAACCAAATTCTGGCCAAATGGCCAAAAATTATGGTTTTTTATTATATGTATTTATACAATTATCTATATCTGCTTTAAGCTTTATATCAAATAATAAAATTATGGAGCTTCATTGCAAGCAATCTTTATATGTACACTGTTATATTTAAAGCACAATTTGGATCTTTATTAAACTCTACCAGTTTATTCCAAAAATTACGGGCTCGAATAAGAATATCTTGCTCAAAATCAATTAATTTTTCAATTCGACATGGACATGGGATTATAAAAATTTGATTCATTTATTCAGCTATAAAAATTTGGTTTCACAAATAATGTATTGATCTAGTTAATACGATATTTATCGAAAAAGAATTGCGCAACACATGTTTAAGTTCAAAATCTATTTCCATAAATTTTTTTGAAGTCCACAGGGATTGGTTTGCGAAATATATTTCGTAAGCCAAACCCACGCGATTTTTCTATTTAAAGACTGTTATAAAACTCCACAAGTAAAGCACAGTTAGCTTACAGCATGAAAAATACTTAAATGATAATTGCGAGCGTAGCGCATCTTTAAACTTTAAGCTCTTGCGTTTCTCAGGTTTCATTATACTGACATAACAAGACATCTTAGTAAAATGGCATCTCCCTTGATGTGGAAAGCTTTAGAGCTGCAGAAGATCATCTGCAGCAAAATCTTGTACAGGTATATATTTCATCCAGATATTAAAGTCATGGCATTAGTCGTGGAGAGGAACCAGGGTAAACTTGTCCCACTCTACTGTTGTTTTGCGGCTTATGTCATTCTGTTTACATGCTGTGTGAATGTGATCAAAAAATTTATATTCAGTCCGAACTTGATTTCTTTGCATGTGCTAGCATTTACACTGTTCGTCACTCTCATTCTCATTCTGAGCTTCAGTTTGAGTTATATTTGCATTGCAAATGCAGACGAATATATTCTATGCTACAACATGCTATTCAAGTTTCAAACCGAAGGAGAAACTTTTCTCCGAAGGTTAGTTCACCGAAGAGATATGAACTTAGGACACGCGCATCTGCTCAAAAAAGGTTGCCACTAATGCCAGATTATTTACATATAAACTCTAACATGAAAGTAAAATTCTTGTTTTCAAAATTGCAGAAGTTTCAAAAATTTTAAAACGGGATCAATCTGCGGACATGTTAGGAGTGCTGACCAATGCCATGGTAATGACACAAATGATTCTTGGAGCACTTACACTTGGAGTGTACCTTGGGTATGATCCAGTCTCATTGGCAACCTTAAACTGGTCTCTTACATCAACCCAGAAATATGGATTATTCGCATTCAAATATATCGTTAATCAATGGATCGCTTTAGAAGCGGCCAGGATCTTCTCGAATAACCTTGTGATATGCATGGCTATGTGCAACATGGCAACTGCGCTCCTACGCAGATTCACATTACATTCTGCAGGAATGAATGCCATCTTTCAATACCAGCAATGTCTGTGTATTCTTAAGATTGGATATGATCCAATTAGGTACACTGCAGGAGTTCTGATGATGATAGGACCTTTGATTATGATTGTTTGCAACATTATTCTAATCAAGTTGACTACAATACTTCCGACTGTAGCGTACCTAGTTGTAATGGCGACTGGGGGAAGTGCATACATTGTACTTTTTGAAACTTTGCCAATGGTCACTCAGTTACATGAATTGAGTAAGGAATTGTTGTACTATCATTGGGCCGGCAAATGCCGGCTGGATCTCAGAATTAAGAAACATTTGGAATTTAAAATTTGGAGGAAGCTTCTAAGAGCTCAAGAGCCTATGAAAATTTATTACGGAGTTGCGCTCTTTGAAAACTCAACCAAGTCAACTGTGTATGAAAACATTGTTAACTACACCATTGACATATCCCTATTACTTGGATAATGCCCAAACTGTAGATTTGATGTGTTGGGATTTTGCATGTTTAATGATTTAAAATGCGCTAGGGTAAACTCAAACCGAAACACTTTAATATTTGTATTTGGAAAGAAAATTTATATTCAATGACAGACTGCCTAACTTACCCGTATTTAAATCAGCTGTCAAATTTTAATGAACGTTAAGTCACTTTGTGTCATTGCAAATCTTATTAAAAATAAAGACTTTTTAAAAGTTTTGAAGTTTCTAGGGATACTTTTAAAACTTAAACTGTTTTAGATTACTTAATGCCTTGATGAAAACATGTTATTGATAGAGTATTTTGGGATTTGTATCCTATATATTTATTACGTCGCTTTCGCAGAATAGTACTGACTTTATCATGTTTGCCCGTCCGTCCGCCTGTCAACACGATAACTCCC
This sequence comes from Willowsia nigromaculata, assembly GCA_034700605.1. Lineage (NCBI taxonomy): Eukaryota > Metazoa > Arthropoda > Collembola > Entomobryomorpha > Entomobryidae > Willowsia > Willowsia nigromaculata. The sequence goes on along the minus strand of JAQIXX010007297.1, from coordinate 5,537 downwards.
GAACGCGTTAACCGATTTCGCTGAAATTTGGCACAGTGGCCCCGTAGGCCTTCCGAAAGAACCCTATTGATTTTCAGCCAAATCGGTCAACCCATTTTCCCGGAGGACAGGGGTCATCAACTTTTTCACATAGCAACATATGGCATGTGATACAGCATTCGAATGGGCTTGACGAGCAAATTATTTTCCTATAATCAGATTTTGCATACATGGCTCCCCCTGACGTGAAATCGAAAAACATCATTTTCTCCCCTTCAACACCACTTATCGTCTTCGAACAAAATCAATATTTTCATGAATCGTATTTGGTGATCATTATTGATCATTATCTTCATCACAACAATAAAAGCGGCGTCTCTATATCGTATTTACAGCGGTTTATTAGTTTGTCAAAGACAACTTTCTCAATTCAGCTGAATACTTGTGTTTTTACAACACCATGACGGAAGGCAACTGAGCTGTCAGTTTTTAATGTATAGGGTTGTTAAGAAGTGAAAAAAGAAAATTGACACTTGTGAATATAGACGACCTAATTAACTGGTTGATGGATATTGAAATGAATAAACCCGGGCTACTAAGGCTTTCAATCTAAACAGCTACATATGCTCATATATTCGTCTGATGCCAATACCTCGTTATGTTTAAAAACCAATAATTAATACTGGATTAAATTATGTTGGAGTCTTCAAAATGTAATTATTTTTGAAAAACACAATTAAAAAATACAAACTCAATACGAAATGAGATGACTATTTTGGGCTCTTTTCGTTTTGGGAATTCAGATAACCATTAGTTTATGAGTACCAATTTAATGCAAATGGAAAAAAATGAGGGTTGTAGACGTGCGGAGACATGAAAAACACAAACAAAACAGAAACTGAACATTATGAATGCTTTCAGCTTGAAGTTAATAAATATAGGGATAATTTTCTGTACTTGGATTCCATCTGTCAATCGTGAAATTATCGGGGATCAATAGTGTAAAGGTAATTTCATTGCGTTCATACAAAGACACATTCTGTCATGTCTTATGGTCTATGAAGTAGTGAATTACAATTTTAAAAAGATTTTGATGTCTATTGTCTATTATTGTACTTGAAAAGATAACCAGAAATATTTTGAAAAGTTATAAGACTAAAATTAGTTCTACGGAAAATTAATCCGAAAAATATTAATTTGACAATTAAATGTATTTACATTTACAATTAATTACAGTATTAAATATAAAGGGTAAGTCAAAAAAAATTGGAAGAATTTTAGGACAAGCAGTAATATATTAATCAAGCGGGTTAAGTTTTGAAAGCGTTGATAAAGTTTAATAATGCTCAATGAGAAACCTATGTTGGTCAGAGCTTTTGGGATTCTTAATACAAGTGCTTTTTCATTTAAGTAAAAGCTATGCCAACTGAAGATTCCATCGGGGTAGGATTTAAGGTCTTTCCATCGGTACATGCGACTAACGGTAAATAATTTTTGCCCAATTCTTCAAAAAATACACGCAATATTCCAAAATCAGGTCGAAGTTTAGGGTCACTTTCCCAACAGGTGACAATCTTAGAGTATCTGTCAATAGTAAATTGAGTTTTGTCATAATAAAATTTCATTTAGAGATCTCAAATTATTTACATTCTGCGATTTCTTAAGCTTTTACATATCATTCGTGCTATATTTAGGTCGGCCCATCCGCATCCCACTTTCCAGTCTGCTTACAAATTCCAAACTCCAATTTTCATTGGGAAATGGTGCATCCCCCAAAGTAAAAATTTCGTAAAGGGTGATACCGTATGACCACACATCCGAACTAGATGAGAATGTTAGTGTTTGGAGAGATTCCAGTGCCATCCATCGCCATGGTAGGGGTGTCTGTCTCACAGATTTAAACATTTTTTAATGAAACTAATGAATAGCTACTACTAATGAAACTAATATTTATCAACGAGCAAATTTTATCACCTGTGATTTTTTGACATAGTTTGTATTCTCATACAACCTTTTGCTCAAACCAAAATCAGATATTTTGGCAGTTTTGCTAGACGTCACGAGAACATTTCTAGTAGCCAAGTCAGCATGAATGACCTGAAAAATATTGGAGATTTTCTTGTATCTCAACTTCTCAAGTGAACTTGAATCGTTTTTGTCAGTTCAATTAAATGCTTTAGAGTACCGATTTGAAAGTCAAATATTCCATTCCCTTTGCAATTTGAGATGCAAAGCTAATTAAATCCATCGTATTCAGTTGTTGCATATCTAAAGTTGTTGGGGGCTTCAGATTGAAATCTATTTCCTTATTCGCATTCAACAAGTCAACAAAAGATGATCGTGAGCTGATTAAATACGAGTGAAGACTACCTAGCTCACAGATGTCCGTAGCAATGTATATTGATCCTGCAAATTTAGATTACATAACAGCATGAAATGCAGGCATTTACACTGTTCAATATTACTTTAATTATGGCAAGTCTTGACATCATCACTTACCAGTTTTTATTCCTTCAGTACATACGCCAATTATGCCAGCAATGTTTTCATGATTTCCGATGTAGCTCATGATTTTGACTTCTGATAACATTGACTTAAAATAAACAACATTTGTTGAGGGTTTTGAAATTTTAATAGCCACTGGTTTGCCCTTAGAAATTATCCACCCACGGACGACAATCGCAAATTCACCAGATCCCAGCATGTTACGGTCCGAGGTTGCTATAAAAAGTGATTTTTGAAACTGATCACGTACAACAAATTTTAATTTAATTAATGTGAACTTAATTAAGTTTTATGGTTGACAATTAAATACAGAATTCTAGGTCATTGAATGGGATTTCAAAATCTTTGTTGAATGGTAGATATTCGGTATTTATCCCAGTCCCTACAAGTTCCTTCCTTCCATCAAAGAATTCTTGAACTTCAGCCTCACTAAGGTTTCGGATTTCTTTTTTTGCCGCTTTGTACTTTTTTATAAAATATGTTAATGCTGCAGCCAAAATTATGAATAAAATTGATCCTATAATGCCAAGGAAGATGTAGATCTCAGCGTATTGAGTTTGGAAAAAAGAAGGACTGTCTAAATATTAGATAAAAAGTAGACAAAATTAGTAGTTTTGGCAAAAACGTCACAGAAACTGAAATTACTGAAGGATAGCCTACCAACAATGTCCACGCGGAACTGAACTACTGATTCCTCAAACTTATTTCTAGCGAGGCAGATAAATTTGCCACTGTATTTCGCTTTGTGTTCAGTTTTAATCGTTGGGAACACCAAAAAACTTCCCCCTTCAATGTCGTCACTTGTATAAAGCTCTGGAAAAGTTTTAGTTGCCATGCTGTTGTTACGCAACCAAGTGTATGTAGGCTTAGGATCCCCACTGACGTAACAACTGAGGTGACGGTTTTCGTCGCCTACTGTGAACGTTTGATTACGTAATGCATATTCCAGCTTGTTGTTAGCTTGAAGCTCAACAGGATCTAAAATTATGGTTTCATTCATTAATTAGTACAGCTTTGCGTATTGATACGTAAACGTATCTAGAAAACTATCTATGATTTATATTTTCAAATAAATAGGGCAAACAGACAACTAAATATGCCATAATACGTAATTTATAAAAATTTGACGCCCGGCTTCGCAGGAAATTAAAATGATCATATTTGAACAGATGAAACACCGATATTTGAGGTTTTTGGAACATATACGTCATTATCCGACAAATCGCATATAGTATATTAAAATCATGCATACGGAAATTATCTACTCATTAATAGCTATCGAATGAGTACACACATTCCGAATGTTCATGAAGCAAAATTTGGTCGTCATAACGGTTTTTAACGGTTGCCGTTAGTCAGTAGTGTCCACTTTCAAACTCATCTTTGCTTAGGTGATCAGTGTTTCACTACAAAAATCAGGATCAAAATATCTGCTCGCGTTTGGGCTGCAAAACCAAAATTGTGAAATACCTGTTATCATGGTCAAGCCGTTAAAATGTGGAAAATATTCAGCATTAAAATTGCGATGGAGTAAGCCCCCACATAAATATAATCCCATTAAAAAATTTGGCCAATGTATTGATTTCTAACGGTATCCGGTTGCCATAAGTGCCGATAATCGAACTCATCTAAGCTAATCAGTAATCGATTGCAAGAATCGGAATTCAAAAATTCGCTTTCGTTCGAAAGTTATCGTGGTAACGGATGGACAGACTGACAGGCATTTGACAATCCACCACTATCTTTTTTAGAAAGAACCAGTTATAAACTGGCAACTAATAAAGCAAGCTTTAAAGTATTTCTTATGTTAAGATAAGGTATATTTACTGCTGACAGAATTGGCTGATGATGATGCTTCGTGGTGGTGGGAGCTCGGCGGAGTTCAATATGCAGGTTCATAAATAAATTTGGGGAGTTAATTAAATGTTATTAGTATTCAATTTTTGACATTATTATGCCACAGTCGACTGTCATATTGACGAAAAATCGTCATAGTGGGCTTAATTGACGAAAAATAGTCTTAGTGGGCAAAATTGACGAAAATCGTGAAGGTGGACTTACGTAATTGACGAAAAGTTGTCATTGTAGGTTTTGATTTCCTTGCTAAAGACCTCCTGTAAAGATTTTTCGTCAATGACAGTCGACTGTGGCATAATAATGTCAAAAATTGAATACTAATCACATGTGATTAACTCCCCAAATTTTTTATGAACCTGCATATTGAACCCCGCCGAGCTCCCACCACCACGAAGCATCATCATCATCAATAAATTCTGCCAGCAGTAAATATGCAGTGATGTTCATACACACATTTTCAAAATGCTGTGTTTCACTTCGACTTTACAAATTTGTATAGAATTTGAACCAGAATATAACTTACGTCTAAATTTTATTTTATGTGATGTTACGTATATTTCCGATGATTCGTACCATCTGGTTACGCAAAGTACTTCTAGAACATCCAGTGGTAGAATGGTGTCGAGTTTTAAAGTAAAAACCCCTAACATGGAATTGCCAAGCGTTATATTGGTAGTGCGATTGTTGTTCAAAAAATTGAATTGCGACCCATTCGGAAACTTTGCTTCAAACCAAGGCCCATAAGGGAAAAATGTTGAGATAGCTTTGCAGTTAAAATGAGTACTATCACCAATGTATGCAGTTTCGGGTCCGGTCAATTGAACTAATTCAGCTTTTGGTATACCGTTCCTATTTATATCTGCAATATACATATAAGCAATATTCAATATACATATATACACATATCTGTATAAGCCCAGGTTTAAAAGCAACTCGATTTTAATTTTTCAGGACATGCAAATTCTTTCGAATGGCACGGTAGCACGACGTTTGCCATTGCTAATGACCCCAAACATTCCCTGGTTAGACCAAAATCCCTGAAATTCAGCAAATATTCAGCAAAAATTCCAAAAGAGCAAGAAAAGGTGGCTCCACCGAAAATACCATGTTTTTTCGGGAGCAGTACTCCCGAAAAAACATGGTATTTTCGGGAGTACTGCTCCCCATACTGATGACGAATCTCTGCTCACATAACC
>JAQIXX010007296.1:0-11042 GCA_034700605.1 Willowsia nigromaculata | reverse complement strand
AATTTCAGCCAGTTTCTCCAAGTTTTGATTTTTGACCCCGCCCCCTGGGGTCAAATCAACCCCGGGGTCAAAAATTCCATGTCTCCCGGATTGCGTATGCTCGAATGTGCAAGTATGCAAAAAAATTTTTTGCACAAAAAATGGCACATTTTGTGTACACCACCTCCATGCTTTTAGACGTTCCCCTAATTTCCTCGGGATTTACAATGGACTTTGCGTAGCCTTGGTATCAATTACTGTGTGATGGGAAATGTGACTAGCACCGTTCAAATGCAAGCTCTGTCATGAAAAGGCTTAGTCATAACTTTTTCTAGTCCACTTAAAGAATAAGCAAGGAACTGGCTTGAGCATTTGTATGATGCTACTTGCAATGTTATTCAAAATTAAAGCTTAAAAATTACATCGTGTGTTAGATTATCGTATTAAACTCTTATCAAGCCTCATTACCATAGAGCACCACTCACTCTGTCACCTACTCACTCATGCTTTCACTTGGAGATTGAATTTGGAGTTGAATTTTCATTTACAATAAGTTTCCAAATAAAGTTTTCAGCTTATTTATAATTTTTAATGGTTTCAAAGGTAGGACGAACGAACGAGAAAGCAGGTTCCTATCCTCAAGCTCATCATCAATCATGTCAAAAGCTGAGTTTCAAAGACCTTAACATCTGTTGATTACATTGGGGTTTTATACAATTACATTTTCAATTTTCTGTAAAATTGTGTCAAGACAACGGCAACGGATTATGCAGTTTTATTTTACGTACAGTATCACTGCCCTAGTTGTTCTCTATCTAAAATCCAAACATTGCTTTTTATTCAGTTTAGCTGACGTTAGTTGGACGTTAGTCAGTCTATTCGTCTCAGGTCTCTATGTGTCAGTGGAATAACAATTATATACAAGTAAAAGCTATAAATATAGGCAGTTTAACAATACAATGGCTATTTACTTATTACATATTTACAATACGTATGTATAACTTATCAAACATCGTGTGCTCGACTGATGTATTAAGGAGACTAAGAATATTTCAGACGTGTGCACATATTTACAAACAGTTATTTGGAATACATTGCTAAAATTCCTGTGCAACTCAACACAGCTTCCTTAGAACAAATAAACTCAGAAAACCATGAAATTGATTAAAGTTTTACTGATAACACTTATAATTTTCATTGAAGTTTAAAAACCTCACAAAATAGTATTATGGTTAATAACTATGTTAACAAGAGATGATTGTGTTTTGTTATCCTAAACTAGGTGAGCAGCAAGCATAAAGCAACTCCAGAAGAGAAGGCATTGGCAAGAAAAGAGGCTGGGAAATGACCACATTGCTTGACTGAAATCATCATTCAAAAAACAAATGGCACAATGTACAATCAATTAATTAATAAGCAAGAACTTCATACTGAATAATAATATGCACTTCAAATATACGTTTATAAAAACTTAACAATTAAATATTAATGATTCTTAAACCGTAGGAATCTGGTATAGTTTCGAAAGGTTGCATTTTATATAATATGATTCAAAATTTGTTGTTTCTAATAATAATAGGTGTGAATATGCTTAATAGATGTATTGAGTAAAACAAGGATAAAACCTGAACTTCGAGTATTTCAATTAAAAAATTAGCGTTGGAGATGCCTTTTGAAATGTTTATCAAGGGATTCCTGCAAATACGGCTATATTATCAGGGAAGCGTATTTGAATGGAGCGAAGGAACACTTTATTTTTCTCTGGTGACATCATTCATCACACTGAAATCAAGTGAGCATTTTTGCTTAACAATGTGAAGTTTCTAATAAAAACCAATAAAAAGATTGATCCTTTCGAAATATATGAACGAGATTTTAAAACAGCCATTCATTCTAAATGTTTTGTGGATACCATACATTACCATAATAATAAAAACTAGAGCAGGTGGATTGTTCATTACACAAATGTTTTTATAAATGCAATTTTGTCAATTATTGAAAATTCCCTTTTGCCTCCTCAAAAACAGATTCTTTTAGTTAAAGCTTTAATGCTGCTTTCAAATTAAAAGTTCGCACAAAATCTTATGAAAGTAAGTATTCATGAAGCTTGAAAGTGACGTTTAAAATGCCATAATTATAATCATCATTTACCCTTCAAACGTAAAGTCTCTACCTTTCATAAACATGCAATATGAAAACATTGTTCTACTTTTATCTTATCGTTAAAAAAATTAGAAGAGCCTAGATTCATGACTACTCTACAGTATCAATTGTAATCACAAAACAATACTAAATATATTTTAAACATCTCAAAGGATTTCAACAGCAGTACTCTCGTAATAAAAGTCAGCGAATTCATCGAAATTTCTCAGCCGTTTCTGCATGAACTCGAAAACTTCTCGCTCCGCCTTCTTCAGCTCCATTTTTCTCGCCAAGTTAAGTAGGCGCCCTGCAATATCTGTGGTGCACATGCCGCCAACGCTATGATCTAAGAATTCCAACAAATCCGGAAGCTGGTACTTTCCTGCTGCGTATACAAGGTGGACTATGACATCGTCATTTGACCACTCAGAGCGGAGGGTCCCAGTGTAGAGGAACTGGAGCAGAACCTTCATTGTCTTAAAGTTGATGTCTGTCACTCGAACAACTCCTGTCTTTGCCTCCTCCAGCTCGGTTCCGAACATTCTCTCGAACACGGGACTCCGAGCTGAAAAAATATTTTTTAAACTTTGTCGAATCACTAATCTTAAATTAATGAAATTTAATCCGTTATGAAATGTACCAGAAATGACGCCACGACTGACAAAAAACTCCTTTTTAGCCTTGGGGACAACTATTTTCGTTGGTGTCTCAAAATGCCCCATTGGTGTGCTCATGGCTTTTGTCAAGTCTTCCTGCAGCTTAGCTAAGAACTTTGGCTTGAATTTCTCCAGAATTTGTGAGGTACTCAAAGCTGGAGCATAAAAGGTGACTTCCACCTCTAGCATTACGCGATATTCATACGTCCAAAACCAATCCCCACTTCGACAAAAACTTGCCTTCTTATCGCCCCCTTTCATATAATTAATCACTGGCACTTGAAAGAACAAGAAAAACAATGTTATAACTTCAAATTTTTTTAATTTTAAGAAATAATCACAACCTAGAAATCCTAGCATGCCTTACTTTTATAATTCAAAATGTCAAAGGTGTCATTGTTCCCGATTCTGATATCATAGTTGGCATAAAGCACGTCGCAGTCAGTTGGCGTCTTGGTACATTTCAGCTGGATCTTAAGCAATTGCTGCTCATCTTCGTCTGGATTCTGGGGATATAGCTTAACAATTAATTCCCACTCTGCTTTCAAACCGATGGTGGCTCCTCCCACCAATTCCATCTTCTCCGTGCGTCTCGTTTTCAGTTTCTTTTCGCACATTGTGTAAGGATCGAGCCTCCAAGTAAACGTGCGTTTTTCTGTCAGCATCTGTGGAGAAATTAAATCAGTAAATTAGTCGATGATTAGTTGGAATTCAAACTGGGGGAAAATTCTTTACTCACTTCGTGTTCAGGCCCGATCAAGGTATCTGAAAAAACAAGTTTTGACTAATTAATGATGAAAAAATGTAAAGCGAGCAGATTAATTGTATGCATCATTGTTCATCTTAATACACCATGTAATCAGAAAACTGAAAGTGTAATAATGCCTAGTCTTCATTGAGAGAAGAGAATCGGAACTTTTCTATTTGAAGAATTTCACATTTTCTTCTCAAGTTTTTATGGAAATGTTTTTTTTTTCCAAGAATGACTTGTAGAGTCAATTTTGTCTTGTTAGTCACAAGATTCGTAAAATAATTATAAAAAATACCTTGAAAGCAGAGTTGACCTTTCTTGCTCCAGAAGTATGAATATAAATGGTCGCGTATTTCATTGCATGTGGGGAAATTCAGCCTTGAGAAAAATCGAGTGCACATCTTCGACACAATTGTCGCGTCAGATATTGTTTAAAAAGAGTGATGTAATGACAGCTAAAAAATTTGAGTTGAATAATTAATCAAATTCCTTTCGGAAATTGTCATCCACACTTACACAATTTAAACTAGTGCAGATGAAAAAATGTGATTGTCCTTTGCGTTGACTTTCCACGATCGAAATCAATGATGAGTTTAGCAGTATTTTTATGAATGAGATTTGAAATTATTTAGGTTATTCTAAGAGCAAAGTCTAAAACCAATCTGTCCATTTTCACGGATTTTCCAGTTGTTAAACTGCGCACGGATATTTATATGACTTTTAAAAATTTCTCACTGTGGAGGCAAATGGAGCACTCATGTTACGCCTTCACTTTTTATTTTGCTACTGGTCATCATATATCATACCTGAGTCTATTCCATAATACTTCTCCAGAGAAACCCGCTCGTGCTCGACTCATGATTCATTGATGACGTACATGTCACGGAAACCACCACCATGTGCTGCGTCGTGTGCAACCCCATCCCTCATTGCAGAGCTTCCACCGGTTTCCCTGGATTTTATTCCACACCCCACACAAGACACATGGTTTATCTATCTACCTGCCTGGAAACCACTTGTTCTTCTGCCGATCCAAAATGCTCAGTGTCATCGTACATCATACAAATAGTAATTGACATTAGGTACCGTTCATTCAGTACTTAACGGATTGTAGGATGAACTGTCTTATGAGCTGTTACTGTAACATTCCATTTTTAACGAGTTTTCCTTCTGTAGGTGTTATCTGAGTGACATGGTCTCTTAAAAGACCATCTTTACATATGAACGATCCCTGACAAAGATAATGCACGACAACCAAAACCGTTTAAGATACGACCAGAATGAGCTATCTTTGCAGGCTCATCTGTAATTAGCTCACATCTGTAACGCCGATAATGAAGAGACAAACCGACAGAGTCAAGGGTTAATTAACTACTGTGTTTTTATTATAAAGAAGAAGGGGTATTTATACTACAAAAGAATTACATCAAATCACATATACGTATTTACTAACAATAGAAAGTTTTTTAGAAAGTAATCATGTCATAATAATAATTCTCTAGTCATATATATATAGTCAATTCATACTTATCATCTATAGTACCATAATATCATTTATAATGCTGACGCTTACACACTCTCTACTTTCTACTCTCTTATTGAAGTGACGATGGGATTGATGGTGTACACGATGGGATTGATGGTGTTTGTAATATGATAATCACGCTCTGCGTAACACATCTAATATATATTGTATTTTTTTTTTAAAAATATGACGTTAGTGACATTTAACCGTTTGTATGTTTGAATAAGTTATAGCTGATTTTATTGTTGTTTCTGGAAAAAATTTTCATGAAAAGAATTCAGCCTAATGTTGATACATAGCAATGTTTTATTATACCAATAATTACAACTGTGGTGAGATCTACTAATGAATTGATCACTGTAATTCCTATTAACATGACGTTATTTAAGGCAGGTATTAAGATTAAGATCGTTAAATCCAAGTGCGGCTTTTTACTAGTGTACTGGATTGGAATGCGTACTTTAATTAATATTTTAAGCTTACTTGAATTGAAATTACATATTTGTAAAAGGATATTTTTGTAGTTTACCGTATGCATATGAATGCACCATAATAAATTAGCTGTATCCTAAAAACCGTTACTTTCAAACTATATATTACTCGTAGTATTACATGTTAACATATAATACTGGCCTGATTCAGATACAATTAAATTGAGAAGAACAAGTATGTCAGGAGGAGAGAAACTTTGCTATTCTATCATATCACACGTGGAATAAAGATTGACGTTTACTGCATAGCAGCATTTTGTCCGGCAAAGCACTCCCTTTAAAATATTCATAGATGGAAGACTCCCTGTTGCTCCAGCATCATACAGTGGACTGTTGGAATAGAGAAAGCGTTCGGAGTGTACAAAGTAAAAAATTTGTGTGGTTCTAGTACGGTCTGGCGGAAGTTCACATAATGCGAATTTTCATAAAGTTAAATTCTCTTAACGACTTTATTTATAATGCCTCATTCGCATAAAGTGTAGATTCTCATAATATTGTAATAACCATTTTTGTAAAATTGCGTAGTCTCAAACTTTAAAACATTTATTAAGCCGACAGTATTATATCAATAATAACCTTGTACACATTCTTCTTTTTGGAACTATATACGGATATTTCATGCAGAACATGCATATTGGAAAAGAGTACGTTCTCAAATTTGTTACCGATATAGTCATAAAAGATTTTAAAATGTGTGAATAAAGAAGACTGTACAAAACAAATACTTTCATTTCATCTATGTCATTTCATAATGGAATTTTTTTTAATTGTCAGTAAGTTTCTTGCTAAATATTTGATATTATGGGAAGCTGCATTATGAGAATTCAATGCAAACTGTCGCTGTACGAGAATATGCACCTTTGCATGTAAATACATTACATGATAACTTGATTATGAGATTCTTTCAAAGACAGTCTAATTGTAAGTACACGAAGAATTGATTTTTTTAGATCCAAACTCCCGAGTACATGAGTAATGCACATTGTCTCTATTGCCTAATAAATAAAAAGCTATATTTTATTCCAGCATTGTGTCTTTTGTGTTCTAAGCGTAGTTCCACTAAAGGCTTTTATGTGGGCATATATACCAAATATGAAAAAAGCTTGGAGGAAATAAGCCATGTATTTGTGATGGTGCTTATGAAAGAATTTGGAATTAGCATTCTCGCATCTATACTTCTCCAATTCGCACACTTTCTTTTGGTCTGTGCTAAATAAAAATTTCCGACAGTTTTTGTCTTAAAATTAATTACAAAAATATTTGCTTTCATTTCATTGAAATACATTTCCTGAGAAGGAGAAAATGTTTGACTGTGTAAAGAAAACCATATCTTCATCGACTTCTGCAGGAGCAGTGGCACCAATGGACACTAATGAAGGAGATATTTCTCCAAGAACAAGTACAACTACTGATTTTACTTCCGGGATCGAGGACAAAGGAAATAGCGTTGCGATGGCAGTGGTTCCAAACACCTTCCAGATCGCCAATTTGCTTGAAGAAGTCTCTGACATTGAAACTCGAGAAGTTCTTGAAAACTTGGGGGCGAGGAGTTCCGGGTGTGGAGGGGTTATAGCTGAAGAATTCGTGAGGGGAGGGATTCTGCCGGCGTCTATTGCGTATGTAAATGAGATGCCAATTCGAATGCAGAAGGGTAAACGAGCTGGTAAACGGGAACCTAGTGAACAAAAAGCTTCAGATAAACTGGCGTCAAGGGGAAGTGATTGCGTGGGAGGAAACGAGTCAGGGGGATTGGTGACAGCGGGAGGTGAACTGATCCAAGCGGAGGAGTTTGAGCACACTGGAAATGGGAAGGTTGAAGCTGTGGTCATTGGTATGGAGGAAGCCCAAGGGGAACTGATCCCAGGATGTGAGAAGCAGACTATTGAATCAAATGCGCAGGAATCATTGATGTCTACTTCTCAGCCAAATGCAGAGATTGCCCGAAGAAGTGAAGTTCCTGTTGTAATAGCCATTTCAGACTAAAATATTGGAAGAGGGGGAAATGGACATCTTCAGATTACATAAAAATGTGTATTTGATTTTTACATAATTTATGTCCCTGAAATTACTTATGTTTGAATTTGTGGTGGGATATTATGGAATACATTATGAAAGTAGACAGTTTCTTTTTTCTTTTTTTTTTCATTCAAATATTTGCATATTGAGATAAGAATGTGAGATATGAGCTTTTGTTTAGTTATTTCGATAAAATTTGATATTTTGTGTTAAATCGTGTGAGAGAATTTCCAGAGCTTCTGGTGAAAAGTAATATGGTATGTATCGGACGCAGGCGAGAGTTTACTGTTGGTCATTGAAAAGCAAAAGTTAATAAATTGACTTTTAATCTTAATCTCATATTAGAATTTATTACATTGCATGTATTGTTTGATCATTTTAACACTGAAATAAACTGCATACATACATACATTGCATTATCTTTGAAATTTAAAATCCCTTCAACGTAAGTAAGTGCTGATAAGATTGCACGTGTAGCCATGTTTCACCATCACTCTCATGACATGTTCGAGAGCAAGCAGATGAAAGGGGAAGATAATTCGCTACCCGAGCCGAAGGACGAGATCGAGAAGCGGTGGAACAGGAACTGAAAAGGTCAATTGAGCAGGAGTCTTCATTCTTTGGTGAATCCATGTGAGGTCCTCGAGCGAGACATTGGTGATATCACAGAGTGGAGACAGAAACTTGAGGTTAGCTAAATGCAATCAGAAATGAATAGCTAAATGAAGATCCTTCGCCCCACTGAAGGATAATCCATTATCGAACAGCTTTTTTAACTCTGGGAGCTAATAATTGTTCATGGTTTGAGGAGGATATCGGTAGTGGTAAAGATGTAAAATATTTTCAATCAATTAGAATCATGACGAGTAATTCTCTGGAGTAGTTAGCTCTCAGATTGATGTCATATCCTGAGTGGAACAGGAATTTTACTCCCTTATTCAATTCTTCTTGATCCTGCTCTTTGATGGGAAACCTTGAAAATAATCAAGATGGAAAGACGACTTGGAAAGATGTAAGATTTTCAAGGGACAGTGCTTCCAAAATAAATTTTGGCAGTTCCAAAGTTGGAAACTTCTCAGACACAAAGAATATGGCAGTTTAACTTATGTCAGTTTATTGGTCATTTATCTTGGTACATTCAACACAATCACAGACAACGACATTTGGAGGAGGAAGAGAAGCCTCCATCTCGAAAAATCAGTAGATGAAATCATAACTAAATATTAGAATTTGTAAACGTTGCAGAGAACAAAATAATCAATAGCTTTTACTGCGTAATTAGCGTTAAAAAGAGAAGCTAAGTGACAACTTCGCTGCCCAAGTCAGAGTGTGGTGAGTGGTGAATGAATGAGTCGAGCTCTGAATCGGATGCATTCATGGATGAGTGGTATGATTATGATTGCTAATTGCACAGAGCAGACATTCCAACCTTTCATAAAATACATAGAAAAGCGTCATTTTATCTTGATGCATTTATCGTCACTTTCACTCACAGACTATTTGCTATTTGCTAGACTATTGTCAGACTATTGCAGATCTTATGAGCATTGCGAGTTTATCAAGTTGCCCCAGATTCGGAACAAAGTAGTCTTGGAACTTGGAACACCCATCCACACACATATTGCATAAATACTAGAGGAAACTATGGTTATGATTATAAGTGCATCTATACCTATTTGGTTACTACGTACGATTGGAAATTCATAGGGGACATGTCACTCATGGAAGCTTTAGTATTCACAAATATTCTTCATATATCTTCTGCGTTTGCCTACAGTTTCAATTAAAATTTTAAAAATATCTATTCAATGATTTCAATCTATCTATAATTATCAGTGGACTATGAGGACTTCTTCCAGGATTTTCTTGTTTTCTTCTGCATCTTTGTTGCGAGATCCGGGGGGACTTGAGATTTGTTTATTTCTTGCTGGTTATCGAAACATGGTGGAAATTTATTGAAAACTGAATAACTTTTGGCTTTAAACAAGCAAACATTTTTCAAACTGTATGGATTTAAAAACAAAGCTTTTTATTTATCGATAATCAAGGCTTAACGACGCAGTCTTATGAAAAATACACTTGAATTACATAAAGAAAGTAAGCACATCACTCATTCACATATCCTTAATTTTGTGGAATGGATTTTTAAGTGTTGAATTTAGGGAGTCGTTCATTTATATTTCATGATTTATCGAGCAGCATGTCCCAGTCTGGCCAATACATCTGCTTCATTCTTTCACAGTACTCCTTCAAGTTACTCAGCTCTCCTGCAACCAAACACAAAAAAATCTTAAGTACCCCCAAGCAAAAGAAGATGTGCTAGTTACTTAATGAGACAGTAACCGCTTATACTCATATTCACCGTTAACTAATCCTTCATAAGACGATCCAGGCGCCGCCCACACAACTTGTCCAAGCAATCCAAAAATGCCACAGTCCTCCTCACAAGGCTCCTCATTCCCTCCGAAAAACTTGTCATTTCCAAGAATTTTGGAGAGTGTGCGAAGGTCGTCATCTGCCATTTGGTAGATGTCTGATGATGCGTGTCTTCCAATCCCATGCTCCTTCATTGTAGACTTCATCATCCGTATTTGAATCGGTGCAAAATATTTGTACACAGCAGGAAGCCTGATGAGCTGGGGGAGCGATGGGGCATTTTCAATCACTCGGAATTGTGCAAGGCACCTGAAAATAAAATGATAGGTACATGTGTTATGATAAAACAGCTCAAATTCGCAACATTAAAAACGATATGAAAATTGCTAAATAAATCATAGAAATCACGAACCAAAAGAACCGCTCCTCCAGCATCACTCTACAAGCCCTCGCGATAGCCACCTGCTTTTCATCCGCAGTTTTGTTCAAGTTGACGCCAAGATTTCTGCGGAGAATAAAGATTTTTCAATTACAACTTGATAAGCAACACTTACAAATAAAATGAAAGAAAGTATCATACGTGTTTAGAAACTGGATTGCCAAATGTGAATCAGCGACATTCGTTCCATTGTACGTAATCCAAGGCATCTTCCCTTTGGAGCCCATCGAGTCCTTCGTATCAATCTGGAAATGGATACAACGGGGTTAATTGAGACACCACAGTAACTCATGCATATTCAAAAAGTAAATTAAAACTGCAATTAAATAATTGAGCCCAAACTTCAAAAGGAATTTTCGCCATACTCAAATAAGTTTCCAACTTGAACCCAAATGGTGACAGGGCTGGTATGGTTTTGCCACGCCAAATCGTGTGAAGAATTACTTTATTGTTTTTAGGTGATCGCTCCCATTTCGCCCTGCGTCCATAGACAATACAACCTCACAAAATACTTACGACTTCCATGGAATAATTAAAAAATGCTTTCTTTTTTTGGGACTTGTACATACAACATCCGCCGTAATTTCCAATTTTGCAGCAAATTAATCAGTAGTTTAAATGCAAGCACAATTAAACAGAGGAACACAAGGTTGAGTAAAATTAACTC
>JAQIXX010007295.1:0-11043 GCA_034700605.1 Willowsia nigromaculata | reverse complement strand
GATTGCATATTCGGATTCTCCATGCCCGAAATATACAGAATCGACTAATTACAACTTTCAACTCGACTATCACCTGAAAAGGTTACCTAGTAAGTCAGTTCATTATATTGAAACCATTATTATCCATTATTATCCTCCATCCATCCTCAACAACTTTTTTCCTGATTTTTGAAGGACACTCACTCTCGAAGGCACAGTAGTAGCTCTAAACTTCACTGTTTTTCTACGATGATTTTTTTCATAATTACTCACGCTTCAAATCATTTTCGGAAACGTCAAATTTTTCCCTATGAATGCTACATCCTTGCTTTTTTGGAAACTAATATTACGCGTTCAATATCTGAATCACTAAGGTGCTGCCATTCTTGCTGCTTCTCTGGCTACTTATTTCTCTCAAATGAGAGTAGTAAAGAAAACAACGAGCATCAAGATACCTTCAATATGCAATGGTATGCTTGGAATAGTAATTTCTGTACAATTCTTTCATTGACGGCTTATTTAGCGGCTTTATCACCAATTTCGATTTTTCTGCACGAGGAGCTAAAAACGGCAAAAAAGGTTCAAAATCCGCCTAAAAGGGTAATGAAAACGATTTTTCCGTTTTCACATAGGCGTAGATATATGGCATTAACGTGAATCACCGTCTTTTTATTACAGGTGGAATCCAAATTACCGAATTTTTTCGAAAGTTATGAGGAAAACACTGTAGGAGTACTCCAATTTTAAACCTGGATTTGTCAAAAGTTTGCACTGAAGGGGTATTTTCCAGTGTTTTCCCCATAACTTCCGAAAAAATGGAATTTTGCAAATTCCTTCCGAAATGTTCCAAACAATTTAGTTTTTGACCTCCATGCCCATTTCGAGCGATTTTTAGGCTTGGGGCTTCCCAGCAAGGTGCACTAACTTCATTTTTCCCCTCCCATTTGTTTGCATGGGGTCATAAATTTTTTTTCAAAGTGGAAATCTACACAGAAAATAATGCTTTTTAGAATATTGATTCATTTTTAATTTTTTAAATTATGTTTTTTCTCGTTTTCTGCTTGCTGCTCGGACAATTCAAATATGATTTAAGCATTTTAATTTAAAACGCGTTTCAAGCCCAGATAATTAAACGATAAATATTACGAACACCAACATGGTTCTGTAGTGGTCATAATAAGTTTTCCGTAATTGAGTATTCTTAATTAGTTTTTCATTATTTTAGTACATCAAATCTGAATTTTATTACGTTGCTCTTAATGAATTCGAGATTTTGCTAAAACATTAATAATGATAACCTATAAGACCTATAACCTATAAAATTTACGAGTGAGTTATTTTATAGGGATAAGTGAGTATTTTTAAAGAAATTCAGGTTTTATCTACACATACATCCACATTATACATACCGAAATTTACAAATTTTGAACTATCAATGTGTGCTTAATTGAGGTAGATAATTAGATTTCCTCGTCCAAAGTCGCCGTTTTGACCACATCAGATTCTACTGCCGCGCTATGTTTGAGGACAGTTGATACGAGTCTTTTGTAAAGTAATGTTAGCTTTTAAACTGATGGTGATTGCATGAATACATTTTCAAGAAGAAAGTTATGTCGGATAAATATTGAAGTATCTCATGATGAACTTAAGTACTATAAGAGATTTACCTAATAGAAAAACAAGAATGACTAGTAGATATGTAAGAGCACAAACACGGGTAATGGAAAACAACCTTTTAACCAAGCCGCATTATTACTATTGTTATTGAATGCATTACTAGAAAATTCACAAAAAAATATACTCTTGATTATCCCCAGGCTACCTACATTGAGACTGAACTTTATATAAGCCGTGTTAAATTTTGTGGCGTAATTTTGTTACTGATTTTTAAATATATACAACTCAGTTACCCCTAAAAAACAACTCACTCGTAAATTTTTTCCGTAATTTTAGTACCCTTCCGATAACTGAGAAAAAATAAGGGGGTTACTGAGGTTTTTTTAAGGTGACGAGTAAATGCATGCCTAAGTTTAATCACATCATATTTTACCATATTTATCCTATATTTTTGTATCCAAAGAACTATTACTTGGATTAAATACGTTGTTCGTTGTAAAATAAAATCAACATCGCTAGTAGTTTAAATAATACAATTTTTCAGATGATTATCAACTACGGGAAAAAACTTGAATTTTGGAGTCTCAGTAAGCATTACAACCAGTTACCTGGGATTAAGGTCTTGAAGTACCTAGTTTTGTTCTAGGTTTTTGGTACACATAACAAAAGATACTAAGAATATTTCAACATTTTCTAATCAACGTACGTGCTTAATCCCGTCTTTCATAGATCCAAAATAAAAATCACGAAATAAGAACACAGTCCCCATTGCAAACTGTCACGTATGCCTCTTGTCTGCCAACTTAAATTCGTGACACGACTACATGACTAGTGTACGTCTTGGAAACAAAACGTGGCATATAAGGTTTCACACATCCTTCAGGTACTTGGGTAGCTTTTACGATATAAGTCTTTACTTTACAAGCATTAATCCTATTTCTCTAGGCAAGAATTCAATTTTTCTCTGAATTTAAAATAGGCAGATACACAAGTTTTGAGACACTTTATTATATTTATGCTTAAAATATTCGTTTGGCTGTTGTTACATCCACAATACTGAAATGCTCAACATTCATTTCAAACAGATAACGTTGATAAGTTGTCATGTTAGTCACATCTGGTCGTTTTTTTTATACATTGCAGTTAAATCTTTGAAATATTTTCTAGCATTTATGAAATGTAGAGCTTACTGTGAAGACTAAAAGTTTTCCGTGATTGTGCTAGTTGACAAGTTTATCATTTTGGAGGCATGAAACTGTAATCAATTTCTTACAAATAGTACAGGCTCCAAAAAAATCTCTTTACACAAACTATTTATGTCTTTAAAATGGGGAAAAATTTGGCCTGGTCGAACCAACTTTAGAATGATGAGGTAAGATATTAAAGGAAACACTCCGTTTGAAATTAAAAATTCGTTTGCTATCAAAGAAACCGAAGTGTAGATTAAATACTTTTGGAGTTAATACCTTTTAATACGTTAATTTAGAAACAGATAGTTTCTTGAACTAACCTTTTGAGTATTATATTTAATCCCAATGGCTAATTTAAAAACATGGTGTGACCATAATAAATTGAATAAATTGCCTAATGAAGTTTTGTGGTTAATTGTTTCTTATAGACTTTGGAGCACAACTTAAAGTATCTCGCATTAGACGACCCTGTATCTTGTCGTCGAACATAAAGAACAAAAAACAAAAACGTTGTAGAGTCTAAGTACTAAATGTTTCAATTTTTAAATCTGTGCAGCTGCAAAAGAAAGAATGTTAGTATTTCTGTTATAAACATAAATCAGCTTACGTGCAAGCACGCACATGAAAGCACGGGCAAGGTCCACAAACGCTGAGTCTACATATGTATACAAAAGAAAAGAACAAGTGCTTCATCTCAACGCATCCTGTTTGAAAGCCCTCTACCTATAATCCACCATATCATATTTTCTGCTTCCACTACTTATGTACAGTGTTTGTTGAAAAATAGTTAAGGACTTGTACTCAAATATCTGACATGTGGATATTTGCTGAATTGAAATTCACGCGTGTAGAGTTGAATTTTCTTTTTAAACTTGCAAATACCTAGCAAATACATATAAGCAAAAGCAAAAGTATAAAGCTGACACAATAACGATTGAAAAGAAAATTGTTTTAAGTTTTAAGACCGCAATTTTTATTTCAACAGCCTAGTTTTCGCTTTGGTTTTAGTTTGACGGAATTCAAGATGGGTTTCCATTGTGAAATTTGTGAGCAAACATTTAAAACCAAAAAGGGAAGAAATCGACATGTGAAATCAATCCATGAAAATGTT
Organism: Willowsia nigromaculata; assembly: GCA_034700605.1. NCBI lineage: Eukaryota > Metazoa > Arthropoda > Collembola > Entomobryomorpha > Entomobryidae > Willowsia > Willowsia nigromaculata. The sequence continues at coordinate 7,146 of JAQIXX010007295.1, read as the reverse complement.
CGATTCCCATGTCAACTGTGTAACAAAACACTTTCCTCCAAATACCAGTTAGGACTACACCTAAAGACTCACAGAGGACAACTGGATTACAAATGCACAATCTGCAATAAGTCCTTTGTTAGTCAAGGGAAACTCAATCGACACAGGCGTATTCATTTGGAGCAAAAGAAACACAATTGTGAACTTTGTGACAAGGTGTTTCTCGGCGCATCGCACCGGAACAGGCACATGAACACTCACACAGGAGAGAAGCCATACAAGTGCAAAATATGCGGACAACGTTTTGGACGTAACAATATTCTACAAACACACCTACTCGTACATTCTGGTGAAAAGCCGCACAAGTGCAAAACGTGTGGTAAGTGCTTTCGAGAAAGGGGAAACTTGTCTAGACACCAAATCGCACATTCTAAAGGAAAACCCCATTAATGCAAAACGTGTGGAAAGTGTTTTGGACTTAAAGAAACTCTGAAAAGACACGAAGCGACACATTCTGAAGAAAAACCTCACAAGTGCTCGGTTTGTTCAGCATCCTTTAGACTCAACCAACATTTGAAGAAACATCAGCAAACGCATCTCAACTTACCACTCATCCCATGTCCAGAGTGCCCCAGAAAGTACCGAACAAGAGAAAATTTACGAAAGCATTTAAAGACACACCTAATGAAAATCAACAAGCCAGTTTTTGAATGCATATTTTGCGAAAAGTCGCTCTATTCCACTACTGGACACTATGACCATTTGAGGGTTCATGTTGGTGAGACACGAGTGTTTTGCGAGTTGTGCGACAAAGAGTTTTCGAGTTCTAGTGGCAAAAATGAACACATCAGACGCCACCATACTCTAGAAAGACCTTATGCTTGCTTGACATGTGGTATGCAATTCACTTCAGGAGCTGAAGCTAAGATGCATTTTGTCGTCCACTTGCCACGAAACCAACCCAAGCCACACGTCTGCATATTTTGTAGGAAAGGATTTCATTTCGGTGGAGCACTTTTTCGACATCTCAAATCTCACATAAAAGAAAAGGCATACAGTTGTAACGACTGTGAATGTGAAAATTAGTCTTAGTAAAATGCGACGGCATGTCAAGAAAGTACTCAAATAATAACCAAATTTAATGAGTCTAATAAACCCTGAATTCTTTCTTATCATCTTTTACAAAAGTTGTACACATATAGTGAAGTGATCTTAAAAACAAATTGGAGGAATACGCTAGCGTCCAAATTAAGATAGTTGCAAGTTAAGTCTAGGGTTAATGTGTATTACCATGTTCCACGATGATGATGATGTTCCATGTTCCATGATGTTTGGTAACCTTGTTTCTGCGATGAAGTCTGATTAGAGAATACAAATGTATTGTAATTGTAACACCTGATAAAAATGAATTTTATCCTATTAAAGTTTTGTTAGCTTTGTAAATACAAATTTTTATTGAACATCTATATTTCTAAACCGATTTCTTGTCACAGAGAAAACAGTACAATAAATAAATAAAAGACATCTTATACACTTGGAAAAATCATGCAATATCGTAGTTGACATTGAAAATGGTTTTAATAAAGGTGTAGTATTTTTAGGTACTGTTTTGGGGATAACCTTTGATTACAAACCAGCACCATATTGCATCTGCAGATTTTGTAAAACTACAACTTATCATCCGCCACCATCGTTTTCATTCACGTCTACTCTTCTGGTTTTAATGCTTCTATGCAACTAAGGCCAAACCCTTATTTTTCCCGCATTTTGCAGAATTTGTTTCCTAAAAACCACCAAACTGTTTTTCAATATCCGGGCAGGTTTAAAGGTAAATGCTGCCTTTATTAATGCCTAAGCAATCAAAAGAATCTATTTGATATTTTAAGGGAAAGGAAATACGCACAACAGTTTAGAATTTAAATCATACTGAACGACAGGATACCTTCGAACATAGAGAGATTTTTTATCCCTCCTAAATCCTTTACACGGGTAGGAGGAGAGCTTATAAAAAACTTGAAAAGTGGTCCGTGCACAGGCATACAAAACCCTCAATTTTGTTCTTCTGCTACTTACACTTTACGTCTCTTTTCACTTCCCTCGTTGCAAATGCACTGCTTCTGCATAATATGAAATATGATTATGAATACATAATTATGAAAGTTTTAATTACGTCAATATTGCCCTAAATGTTGACGTGCAAATTTATGGCTATCAATGAAAGCATTGGTCAAATAGTTTTTTCTAATTCAATTAATATGAGGAATCCAATGATAAATTTTTATTGAAAAATTATGTAATTATCAGCACCTCCAAGCAATACTAGTTAAATTTCAATGCATACTTTGTTGCTATGGATGTTGAAACGCATTTTAATTAAATTTTCTGATATTTAATAATACATTGAAAATACAGCGAGAATATGTGATTGTAGATGAATCCATCATCAAACCTAAGCCAATATAAAATTAAAGTTACAAACAATTATGGTTTTTGTTTGATTTAAAAACCATTTATTATCTAACCACCCTCTACTCATCTTTACTTCAATTAATCATTAATCATTAGATCACCAATTTGCAATAAAATCATATCTCTCACGGACAAAAGTCCACAGAATTGTATTCACCTTGTGATTTTCGTCAGTCGCGAGTTGTCTTCAGCTCCTCCAAAAACCATTAAATACTTTAACTAACTGCGTCTCGCACACGGTCCGTTAATAAACTCAATAAACGGGCAGATTCGACCTAGCGGGGAGCACCAATTTTTTCGTTTTTGAACTCATATTTTAGTGTCAACATTTTTAGGTTAGGTTGGGAATGACAGGTTACGTTACGTTAGGTAAATATAACAGGTTAGGTTATTTTTTACCTAACCTAACCTATAAACAATGAATAAAAAAACTGACGAAATTTTTCAGAAAATTTCGATGCTTGCATTCATTTTTTATAGGTTCGGTTAGGTTAGGTAAAAATAGCGTTACCTAACCAAACCTAAAAATGTTGACACTAAAATATGAGTTCAAAAACATGAAAAACGCTAGGACGAATCGGCCCCAATAAACGCAAATACTACTTGTTAGTCCACCAACAATTAAAAATTAACTTTTCTCAACAATCCACGCGTATATCTTCTCACTATCGGAACAACCCTCCAAGCATCTGATCCACTTGATTAAATTCTTAACAAAAAAGTTTCCCATCCTCTAACTTCCAGAAATACTCCAAAAAACTCCAAAATCCACTCCAATATTCCACACGAAGGAATTAAATGTTTTCTTCAAGTAATTAATTCAATCAATCATATTTCATATCATACCATCATTACATATCAAAGCGAGTCATACACATTCTTTTAATTGCAATAAAATGATGAAATTAATTGCGCATTTTTCCTCAATTTCTTTTCCGAGCGTAATGTAACGTTAGAGTAAAGAGTACACTATTTAAGTAGTTAGGTACAAACTAATTTTACAAAAGTTGACAGTGAGTGAATGAGTATCCCAATTCCAATATTAAAAGGAAGCACACTTAGCAGCTAAAATATCTCTGCTTCTTTGATAAGCAGTTGTTTTTGATATTCTACAGTTTCCTTTACTCTGCTCCAAATGCTGCACATCCATTAGGATGTAATGCCTTAATTTAGGGGAAAATAGCTTCAGTTTTAGTCACTAAGAAATGCAGTCGGAATTTTTTTCGTAATTCTAGCAGATTAAACCTGAATTTCATTACGCTTCTCCTGATAGGTACGAGATTTGGCTTAAGAGTCAACAATGGCAACCTATAAGTTTAATCATTTGCATATTTTAACTCATTTATGTACAAATATTATGGAGATAAATTTTCGTATTCAAAGAACTCTTGTTAAAGCATTTATTTTATAATAAAAACAATATCGCCCGTAGCTTAAACAATTCAATTCTTCAGGAGATTATGGAATACGGGGAATATCTCGATTTTTGGAGTCTCAGTTCGTAATACAATTCACCTGGGATTAAGCTGTTGAAGTGGCGCTCTTCTTTCTGGATTTTGGGTGCACATAACAAAAGAAACTTAAAATATTTCTACAATTTTTATTCCAAGTACGTGCATAATCCTCTCTTTCATAAATCTAAAATAAAATATCACAAAAGAAGAACACAGTCCCCCTTGCAAACTGTCACGTAGTCTCTTTCGTATCAGCTTGAATGCATGACACGGCTACATTGCTAGTGTGCATCTTGGGAGAATAACGTGCTATGTAACATTTCACACATCCTTCAGGTACTTGGGTAGCTTTTATGATATAAGCCTATTACTTCACATGCCTTAATCCTATTTCTTTTTTCAAAACTTCAGTTTTCCTCTGCAAGTTTTAAGACTCTTGGTATTCCGTATGTTTTACACGTACCTTTCTGACATGCTCTATATTTCGAAGCAGATAACGTTGATGGGTAGTCATATTGTTCTCATGTGGTCGTTTTCTCATACAATACAGCTAATTTTTTGAAATATTTGCTAGCATTCATGAAGTGTAAGACTTACTGTGAAGACTAAAAGTTTTTATTGACTGTGCTAGTTGTAAAACTTTATAATTTTGAATGCTTGAAACTGCAATAAATTTGTAGTACAGGCTCCGTAAACTTCTTTTTACACAAACTCTTATTTTTTAATGGCGGAAACATGTATCATAGTCGATCAACTTCAGAATAATGAGGTAAAACATTTAAGAAAACACTCGACTTGAAATTAAAAATTGGTTTGCTAACAAATAAATCGAAGTGCAGTGAACTACTTCTGGAGCTAATACCTTATCATATAGTTCAGTTAATTCAGATAGTTTCTTAAACTTAACTGTTGAGTAGTAAATTTAATCCCGATAGTTAATTTGAAAATATGGTGTGACCATATAATAACTGGAATAAATTGTCAAAAGAAGTTTTGGGTTCAATTGTTTCTCATCGATTTTTGAGGACGGCTTAAAGTACCCCTCATTAGACGACCAATCTTTGAGTCTTCAAGTGGACATAAAGAACATAAAATCCAAAACTTTTGTAGGGTTTTGGTACTAAATAATTCAATTTTGAAATATTTGCAGCTGCCAAAGAAGGAATGTCAATATTTCTAGTATAAAAATAAACCAGCTCACGTAATTGAATAAATCCAATTCTAAAAGCACGTGCAAGCTTAACGAACGATATACATAAGCGCATACACAGGACAAGAATCAAGCACTAAATCTCAACAAATCCTGTTTCAAAGTCCTCTCAACTACTAAAACACACTTGCAGCTTCTAATACATAGTAAGTAAGTAAACACGTAGTGGTTGAAAAATAGTTAAGTTGCAGTATCCATTTAATTTCAAAACCGTTTTTTCATAAACTGGAACTCGTGTGTTGGGAGATTTGTCAAATCTTTTCTAAACCCTCAAAAATCAAGCAAAAACGTACAAGCAAAATAGGATGACACTGATAACAACAATTTAAAAGAAAATTGAAGTTTTTAGATCGCAGTTTTAATTGCCACATTTTTGCTTTGTTCTTAGTGTGACGGAGTTCAAGATGACCTTCCAGTGTGAAATTTGTAAGCAAACATTTAAAACCAAAAAGATAAGAAATCAACATGTGAAATCAATCCATGAGAAGGTTCGATTTCCATGTAAATTGTGTAACAAATCGCTTTCTTCAAAACGCAGTTTAGAACAACACATAAAGACTCACAGAGGACAACTGGATTACAAATGTACAATCTGCAATAAGTCATTCGTTAATCAAAATACACTCAATCAACACATACGTATTCATTTGGAGCAAAAGCAACACAAGTGTGAACTTTGTGACAAGGTGTTTCGCACCGTATCGCACCGGAACAGTCACATGAACACTCACATAGGAGAAAAGCCATACAAGTGCAAAACATGTGGAAAGTGTTTTGGAGATGGAAGTAGCCTAAAAAGACACCAACTCATACATTCTGGAGAAAGGTCGCACAAGTGCAAAACGTGCGGTAAATGCTTTGGACAAAAGTCAACCCTGAGTCGACACCAACTCACACATTCTGGAGAAACCCCTCATCAATGCAAAACATGTGGAAAGGGGTTTGGACGCAAAGAACATATAAAAACACACGAAGCTACACAAATTAAAGAAAAACCTTACAAGTGCTCAGTTTGTTCAGGATCCTTTAAATGGAACGGACATTTCAAAAGGCATCCGCAGACGCATGTCAACTTACCACTGATTTCATGCCCAGAGTATCCCAGACAGTACCAAACAAGAGAGAATTTTAGAAGCCATTTAAAGTCACACCAAACGGAAATCAACAAGCAAGTTTTTGAATGCATATTTTGCGAAAAGTCGTTATGCTCATATTCTGAACTCAATAGGCATTTGAGGGCTCATGTTGGTGAGATGCGAGTGTTTTGTGAGTTGTGCGACAGAGAGTTCTCGAGATCTAGTGTCAGAGATGAACACATCAGACGCCAGCATACTCTAGAAAAACCCTATTATTGCTGGACATGTGGCATGCACTTCACTTCAAAATCTGAAGTAAAGAGGCATTTTGTCGTCCACTTGCCACAAGATGAACCCAAGCCACACGTGTGTATGTTTTGTGAGAAAGGATTTCATTTACGTGGAATTTTTTTTCGACATCTCAAAGCTCACATAAAAGAAAAGGCATAAAGTTGTAATCCCTGTGAATATGAAACTGAGCGTCTTAGTAGTATGGAACAGGATGTCAACCGTGTACACAAATTGTAACCAAATTAAATGAGCTCTTATAACTCTGGTTTCCTTCTTACTGTTTCTTAAAATAATTAAAATCTGAAGTTGAAAACAAATCGAGGATGATGCTACCGTCGATATTCAAAATAATTGTATAAAAGATTTAGCAAAACTGTGTATTGTTATGTTCCATGGTGAGTTATTGATAACCGGAGCCCTGCGTATTGTGATAATACTAATATGATTGTAAAATCGGTCAAAATGTCAGTTTATTATTATCTTTTGGTCATTAATTTGTTTAATAATACTTACCCCACGTATTTTAATGAACATTATACCGTTTTTTTAAATACCGTAAATTTCCAATTAATCGCCCTCTTCAAATTACTCGCCCCTCTCAAATAGACGCCACGGCGTCTACGGACTAAAAAAGTGACGAATGTTCTTAGACGCCCCTCCCAATTAC
>JAQIXX010007294.1:0-11043 GCA_034700605.1 Willowsia nigromaculata | reverse complement strand
AAGCGGCCGCGTTTTTATTAGTGCTAAACTGAATCCTTGCTCTTACTATGCAGGCATTCCTCACAAATAATGAAGCTTTTTGCGTAGCACATAAGCCGCATTATCCTCAAGTTTTGCCTCATGTTAAGCTTGCATGAAAACCGGCCCATCGCATTCATCATGAAATATACTTATTCTTTGAGACGCAATGTCACCTGAAATGTTCTCATTGTCTGAAACATTTAATCTTCTCATATTCTTGTAATTCATATGAAAACCTTGCAGTTTTGTACACAGATACATGCTGACAATGTTATTAATAATGACTGCATTAATTAAGTGAAAATATTCATAACAAAACCAAAGTATGTGTACTTGGAGATTCAAGTGGATGCAATTAAGGAAGAACAAACAGTCTGCAAACTGGTCTTCGATAATTAACGAAATTTGGTCAGGAAGGACACTTGCTAGTCCATGTGCCAAGTTGGGTCAAAACCGGTCCAATGGTTCTCCAGAAAAAACGCACACGGACAGACGGACAGAGAAATTAAAATCAAAAAGTATCTTTCGATAATTAATAAACAATCCTAATGTCACAGGAAATGAGACAAAATGCGACATGCCACAAAAATTTCTTGACTAATGTTGCACCACACACCGCATTATGTCTCAAGAAAACTTGATAAAAGTATCTATGAAAATATATGAGACACGGCCACTTTTTTGTTTACCTTTTCTGAATCTTTGCTCCTTACTTTATCTTTAAATACTATTCAGCTATGTAGGAATTCGTCATACAAATAGAAACTGCTTAAATCGCACATTAGTCGTATCATTCTCAAGTTTTGCCTGATGTTAAGCCTGCAATAAAACTGGTCCATTAAAAACTCTCGAAATATGCTTTTTCCTTGAGAATGACCATCACTTGAAATAGTGTCATTTTTGGAAGCATTCCCTCTTCTTCGTTATTCTCTTTTACATGAAAAACGCAATAAACCGATAGACACAAAATGATCTTGCCATTAATGCTAAATTTATTTTCGCTGTGAAAATATTCTCAACAAAGTTAGTATGCTTTGAAATGTAAGTTTATGCAAAGATTTAAAAAACAGACCGTTAATAAAATGCTTTGTAGTGATTACTTTTTTTTATTTACTTTAATGGTTTCATTAATTCGTGTGATGGTAATGCTACTTTAAGAGGTCAACATTTTACATTAACAAGAGTAGATAGCCGAATTTTTACTCTAAATTGGGTTCTCCTAAGAAACTATTACCCACAGTACTTCTATTTAGCATAACAACCTGGAAATTAATTGCATATGGTCCTTTTTTGTATTGACAATATCTATGTACATGAAATGTTTCCAAATATTTGTAAAAGCTAGTCACATAATTGTTATAATCCAGAAAATTGCATATTAAAATATTTACAGGATATACCATTTATAAAAATAACAGTTTTATTGGTTTCTTAAAATATTTAACTAAAATCAGATTAATGGAAGGAGGATTTTTTTAGCCGTATGACAAACTAAAGTGGGGAATAAATTTTCACTTTAGGTTAATTAAAGCCTTACCGGAATATACTAGACTAGAATATTTGCTAAACCCAAAAATATATACATAGGTTGCAGCTAGTCATTTAGAATGCAAAAAGTTACGACTCATTCATCTCATAAACAGTAAACAAAAGTTTTATGATTAAAGCTTATTACCCATTTTACCGGTAAATTCCCTGGGATCATTCCTAAACAAACTAACAAATACACACAATATAAAAGCGAGGATGATGAACTATTTCCGAGCAGGAACTATTTGTGTTGCTTCACAAAGCATTTTCAAACAAAATAAACATAAACTGGTGGAAAGGAGAACCAGTGCGTTTTGCCAAATATTGTCAAAGATGCAACTCAAAAGAGAGTCTTTAAAATTAGTTAACATTTGTAAGAATATGTCCATTCTGCATCATGTAGTTCCAATACATCAAGAAACATATTGAATAAGCATTAGTGTTTTTCGTGAGAATGCAAACAAGTCCACAGACCCAAGTACATCTTAACGATAATTGGATCAGTCATAAATCTACAATCCTGTACATTGATTGTACTTTTACGTGAATAATGCTCATTAACTTGTTAATTTCTTTAGCAACATCTCTTGAAAACCTCAGTTTGCAACTCAAATTCATCTTTGCAAATTATTTCAGTCGAATCATCAGCCACGAAACTGACTTGTTCTTCCGTATCTATCTATTTTTTAGAATGGGCATTAAGTAATCCCTTGCACACACCCATAAACGCACACACAAGAAGTTTTTAGTTATTATATCTAAAATAGGCAAAGCTTTACGCAATATCACTTGTGCTTAGAGCTCATCCAATCCATCGACTATGATTTCAAATTGTATAGTTTTTCGCAAACAGAGCCAACTTTTGACCAATTCTTTCTCTAATTTGTTTCTAGATAATAAATTCGTCATTGCAGACAAAACTGCATCTTTAGTTGGGTCAATTTCTGCCACAAACTTTACAAACTCATGTATAGAAAAATATCTGACATAGCGATCTGGCCTGTGTGTCCTAATCATATTAGCTATGCTAATCAGTGCTTGAGACTTTCCCTGCCCACGCTTTCCACTTAGCCGGACCCGTCTCTCGTTGTTTTTTTCTAACTGCTCGAATAATTCACTCTCATTTATTTTGATGGGTATGCGACTGAACTTAGTAATTGTCTCTTTCATTGAAAAGGCACAAGGTTGGGTTTGTACAAGTTGAATTCTATCTAGCTGCAAGTACCAAAAATACTGAATGTCAGAATTGATCTCAACCGATGAAAAAATTGTCTTATAAGTTTCCAAACTTCCTTTCGTTATGAAAATTTTGAAATTATTCAGCTCATCCAGTGACAAAATCTTACAGGCGTCAGTAATTTGCACAAATTTGTCAGGGTGTGTTTTACAAAAGTAGTCCAGGCATTCATCATTAGCGTTAGCGACAACGCACATTATATCATTTTTTACAAAAATTTCAATCAGTTCAAATGTGAAGAGATTATCTCTAGAAAATCCTTTTCTGACATAATTTTTCACATTGGAAGGAAGGTCAGGCATTAATAACACATTGGGACCAGTATTTCTTATTATTATTGAAAGTGTGTCAGGTTTTATATTCGAAAGAACATATTCCGAAACCAAATCTTCCCTTAGTGTAAGTTGAGAAAGTGTTTCTCCGAAAGGAAGTATTTGTTGCTCTTCAGCAATCAAATTTTTTTGTTTATTTTCTGTGCTCTCAAATGTGATTGGGATTCCACAAAAAGAGAACTTAAAACTATTCAAGACACTGGACACTATACTGCCACTATGACTCCCACAAACTTCTTTAATATAAAGCACATTTGTAAACTCTGCTTTTGTAAAAATAAGGATTTTAGGTGGAGTATCTTTAGACAGCTTACTAAAGTAGGTAATTAAAAAATGTTCAATGTCGATTACTTTATTACAAATAATTATATTACCGCTAAACCTGTCGTCCTCAGTTGATACCCTTACACTACTGATTGGAGTAGTTCGTTTATCTGTCAAAGAATACATTCCATCTAATAGATCATACCAATTACAGCTAACGCACTCATTTGACACGGTGATTTCCACAGCAAAGCTCTTGTCCAGAATCACATCCACCAACATTTTGTTTAGGGTTCTGAACTCCAGTAATATATGGGTGTCACCGCCTTCCAGAGAGAAACGAGTTTCAATGCAACCTGAATATTATAAGAAGAATATTTTAATCAGTATGGAATAATATGTATATTTTTTAATAAATCATCATATCAAAACTAATTTCAATTTTTTGAGTGTATTCCACCATAACCGTAATATAGAACAGCAAATTCCACATTTCGCGGAAAGCATAAGCTTAACGTAAGGATACATAATATACCTTCTGCGTTTAAATGGTATTTCAGCGCCTTGAAGAGGTTCATTGGAAAGTCCTCTATTGCGTTGAATAAGTTTCCCGTGTAATATTTTCTTAGATGATTGGGATATGCATCGGCAAGGTTTTGGTTTGGGAAGTCATCTAAATGTTTATACTGCTCCCAAAGGAATGGAAGGAATTTGGGAAGGTGAACGATCCAGAAGTCTGCAAATGATTGCATCTGAAATCTCCACTCGTCTGTACCGTGGGCCTCGAACCAATTCAGCAATTTTTTAACATCATAATGGAGTGAAAATTTGTGTGAGAACTTGTTCCTAATGACACCTTGAAGATCTGTTAATTTATATTCGTTAACAGAAATACGTGTTTTTCCTGACGGGACGTGCTTATTAGAGAAAGTCGTCAGTGCCTTGAAATGGGGTTTCTCTAGGATGACTTGGTGCCTCGTATTGCTTCTTCTTGCATATTCGGACAAAATAATATCATTCTGGTCCGCATCATACGGATCATGTTCATCAATAGGATCCTTCCACGATTGACATACGCCCCATTTTGGTGCAAGTTTATTAAGCATGTCCTTAAACTCTTTGGTTTTCTTATCTGATTTTTCATGTATATGTTCATGGTTCTCTACGTAGAAAATGCAGACTTTTCTTGATTTCCAGAAAAGTGGGGAGGACAACAGTACCTCGAGCAAATATTCATCGGGAGGAGTTTTCTACGAGTTAAATACATACATGTACGTTTAAAAGATTAATGCCAGAAATCTAGTGCGTCATTTTAAATTTAAAAGTACTTTGGAAGTAAGTTTTCTACGAATAAATTTCAATATTTAAGAGAAATGAGAATAATTATAAAACAATCACAATCAAGAAAATGCATACCATTTTTGAGCTGGTCTTGGCGAGATCTATCTCTCCTGCGGTGGATGAATTCAATAAACCCGTGTGATGCTCCACTAAAAGAATTATAATAATATTAAAACTCTCAGTTAGACACGCTTGCACCTTTGGATAAAATAAAGTAAATAATAAATCTGAAACTGATTATTATAAGTAGTGCAAACAAATTTTTTAGTTTGATTGCTAACTACTTTTTTTAACAGAAAAAGAACACAGAAAGCGCCTCAGAGTGTAAACAGGATTAAAATTTCATAAAAGTTATTGCTAACACTTTCGTATGTTTCATAAAGCATTTTACCGATAAATGACCATGAATCTTTCTGTAAAATATTATTACTTTAAAAACTAAGTGCAAGTTTTTCCTAGTTTTTACATTTTTTATGTATCACAAATGGTTTTGCAATTTTTCGTAGATCTAAAAAAATTAACAAACAATCTCTGTTTTAGCTGGATATGAGAGCCTCAAATGTTTTAAATGATATTTACTAGTGAAATTTAACAAAAATCTAATCCTTAATAAGTTTCAAGATATTAAAATGACATCATTATACTTAAAAGCTGTGTAAGAATGCTTACTTTTTACATTACTTGTTGCTGGATGTGAAATCGTAGGACTTGGGAAACCTGATGAACTTGAAGGAACTGGGTCAGACTTATTGGTTTTGTTAGCATGTGTTGCTTTGATAGACCTGTCCTTATGATTTCCCCCTGGGTTTCCATGATGTCTGTAGCTTGATTCTGGTTCAAACTGTTTCTTATTCTTTCCGTCGTGGTGGTCCCGTTTAAATGGATATCCATGCTTTCTTTTTTGAAAATCTGGAACAGACGAATTATGATAACGCCGTTTGCTTGTTTGTTCTTCCGATGGGCTTCTATGCCGTTTTCTGCGTGATTCTTGTTCGGACGGGCTTCTGTGCTTTCTCTCCCGCGATCTACGATAAGACGAGCTTCTTTGCTTTCTCTCCCGGGATCTGCGGTAGAACGGGCTTCTGTGCTTTCTCTCCCGTGATCTAAGATAATACGGGCTTTGATGTTCTCGCTCGCAGAATACCCGTTTATGCCCTTTCTCATACTTTCTCTCACCAGAATGTTGTGTGGACGAGTTCTAGTGGTTTTTTTCGCGTGATTATGTTTCAGATTTTCCCACATGCTCCCGAGTCTCTAATACAGACCTGAGCTCACGGTTCCTATGACCTTCAAGGTCTTCTTGATGAAGTCTTTCTCTGTTTGGTATTTTTCTCGAGCTCATTGCGGATGATAATTATAATGAATTCCAAAAATTATTTCAATTTTTTGAAGGTGTTTTGCTGCACAACCGCTAGCTGGATATTCAAGGTGCAAAATCTATTTTTGAAAAAGTACATCTTAACGCCATTCACCCACTCTTTTACTTCGTCATCTGAAAATCACAAGTAATAGTAATTAGTTCAAATAATAACACAAAATCTACACTATGGTAATATTTTTAAAAAAAGTAAAACTCGTACTCACAAAGGCATGTATGTTTTTAAGTAAAAAGTATTTGAATAGATAAATGCATGGTAAATTCTACCATTTTTGAAGTCGTTGTGGGGGGAACTTTCATTCATATCGTTGCAGTAGGTTAATCAGTCAAATATACATTGGAAATGATGGACTGAAAAAAAATAAACAGGTATCCCAAAATTACAGATAACTGTACTCCCTCGGGAGTAAACCAATTTTAAACCTATCATTAAATTATTTTGAAGTAAGGCCTAAAAAATCCGATAAAATTTTCAACTTGAGTTTAGTATTTAGTAAAAATTGTCACTAAAGTTAAAGTCACTAAAGCCATCCGTTAAAAATTACAGCATTTTTAGGTAAATACACAGTTTAAAGATAAGATTAATAATTACCTGGAATTGTTGGCAGTTTGTTACTAGTGAACTTTACACATTTTAAGGATCCATAATTCTTAAAATTATTATTGCTTTCTTAAGTACATGATAGCGATTTGAACTGATTTTAATAAATTACTGAAATCCGAAGCATTTGACGGCCACTCAGCACCATTCAAATTAATAGTTAGAGAAGCACGAAACCAATTATATAAACAATTGAAAATCACAGGATGATGAACTAGGTACACAAATCAACAATCTGTTGAGCTGTAAACGCTTTTCAGTGGGTTTTTTCTTAGTATAATTTCACAGACACTTAGTTTTAGTGTACAGTACAGTGATTAAAATGACTAATTAACTAGAAAAAATTTAAAGGCTAATAGTTCACCTCGCCGTTTGTTTATTACTGGGATATTTATGCAGCCTCTACTGCGGCTTGTCGGCCGGAGCAAAACAAAAATAAAGATGAAAAAGCAGTGCAAGCCTTACCATGAGGTAGACGTAGTATATAAAGGCCTATGCTGATCTGAGAGTAATCATCTGACAGCGAGAGGATGAAAGGAAGATTTTGTGTGATACAATATCCAGTAAGATCTCAAACTTTACCCAATGTTAGGTTACGTGAAAACCGGCCCATGATGTCGTGCACACTGCAAAGCAATGTCGTTCAAAACTGATCAAATTTGACGAAAAGGGATGAAAAAGGACGAAAAAGGATGAGAGAATGAAATACCTCAGACATCAAAGACGAACATACAGAACACGACATGTCACCATCATTTCATGAGGACGTTTACACCATTTGCAGCACTACATCACAAGAAGGCTGGCCATAAACATCTCTAAAAGCTTATGTGAAGGGGTCGCGTTTATTGTCTTTATTGAAATATTGCTTTACTACATAGCCATGCAGGCATTTATCACAGAAACATAAGCTTTTTGCATATCACATTATCCGTATTTTCGTCAAGTTTTGCCTTATGTTAAGCTTGCATAAAATCCAAAATTTGGAATCCAAACTCACAAGCTAAGCTCTTTGAGAATCATCATCACCACAATTCTCACTCAGAAGCATCTCGTCTTCTCAATTTTTTTCAATACATATGAAAACATTCTCATTCTAAAGACAGATAAAAACATATTTTGGAATTAATGCTGCAAGCATTTACTGTGTAAAAATATTCATAACAATTTAGAAAGTTTGTGTATTTGGAAATGTTTACGAATGTAAATACAGGAGTAAGGAAGAAACTATCAGCAAAAAGGCTTTTGTAATGATAGTATTCAGTTTAAAGAAAATAGTGATGACCCTAAAAATCTGTACATGTTGCTGTTCTGGTATTCCTGAATTCTCATAAACATATAATATTTATAATACGTAGGTTTAATCCATTACCCTAATATAATTTATTTGTCGTTGTTATGTAAAAGTTTTTTTAATGCAACTAAAAAAATTTCAAGGTTTTTCTATACTCTTTTGGATATCTTACGTGATCTGCCTTCACAAAACACACACAACATCATTAGTGCTTTAAAGACCTTAGTTGTTTAAGAAAATTTGCATCCAACTGTTCTAATTTAATTCTTTTTCATTCCCTTACAATTAACCCTTTTTCTCCTTTGTGAACCCTCAAATCACAAAATTTTATTTCAGTTTGTTTGACACCAAAATGCAGATAATTTAAAAGAATTTTTTTGTCCTTGTTAAGGATGTAAATTGCAACAATTCATAATATATAAGCTTCACGATAGATAATTTTTCGTTAGTGAACATTCCATCAAAACCTTTAGGAGCTATAATTCATACCTTTAGTTTGGGAACAAGCTATAATTCCTACAATAAAATCGTAAATCTCACGAAAAACGATTTTCGAATCGTAGACTACGCAAAGTTAAATTCACACTAGATCTATAAATTAGCAGAAATCAACAACGATACAAACTGATCATGTTGGATGAAAAAGGATGAAGCTGGATGAAAAAATTAAGCATTCTGTATGTCAAAGAAATGTATACAGAAATACAGAACGCGACATGTCAAAATCACTTCATGACTACGTTTACACCACACACAGCATCATATCTCAAGAAAGCTTGATAAATGCATATACAAAAATATATGAGAGGCGGCCGCTTTTTTGCCTAGCCTGCACTGAATCTTTGTTCTTACTATGCAGCTGTGCAGGCATTTGCAACGGAAATATAAGCTACCAAAAAGTAAAAACTTTGCCACAAACAAACCGGCCTAGTGCAAATTCACAAAATAAGCTCTCTGAGAATCATTTTCACTGGAATTATTCTAATTTTTATGAAGCATCTAGTTACCTCATATATGTTCTATTCAAATGAAAACATTAATTTAATGCAACAGATACAAACTGATTTGATCTTTATTTCTGAATACATTTCTATTCAAATATTCACTGCAAAATCAAAACATGAATGTTTTGAAATGTAAGTTCATGTAAAAGCGAAAGGACAGACCACCAGTAAAAGTTATTTGTAATGACTATTTATTCCTTTTGAATACGTTGGTTCAATTACTCTCCCCAAATTCATATGGTCACAATGCTAATTTAAAAGCTCAGCATTTTACATTAAGTGGGGATTACATGTAAATAACAAGCACAAATAGTATTCTCTCAATAAAATGGCTTTAAGCCTTTTTTTTATTTGTACTACAGAACAAGCTGACAAAGGAATTGCATGTAGTTTTGGCTTTGACTTGTTTTTGTGGTATTGCCTACATAGGTACATAATATGATACAAAATATTTCCTAATCTGCTCCCAACTTTATTTATAATCCATAAAAATCGTGATGATAATTTTAACAGAAAACTCAGTGGCAAACATTAAAAATTTGCTTCATTGTTGTTTTATTGTTTTATGATTGGAACTGGAACAGTAAGTATTGAAAATTAAATGATCACAAATATGTGATATCGTATCGTTTCGTATCTATAGTTTTTGCGCTAGAATAGAATAGACTTCATTCACATTTTTTTAAAAAGGGAAATTCAAGTTTGATGCCTTTCGGACAGCTTTAAGAATTTCAATGTCTGGATAACCTTAAATTAGTAATGCTGAAAGGATATGAAATGCGATATTGCAATTCATCAGCTCAAATGCTCTTTTTCGTATTGCTTAGCGAGGAGCAATATCAAAATATTAGTTAAGTAAATTTCAACATAAATTCCTTAGCCTTAATGTTTTATGAGGCTTTTACTTGACATGCATTTGTTTTGTGGGTTCATTTAACTCTTAATGTCAAATGGGCAAATATAAATGCTGATCAATTTTACACAAAATGTAGAAATCTTAGATTTTGTTTTCTCTTGATATTCAATAAAAGTTGCATCATTTTAAGACATATACAATACCATAAACTAATTCTGAACAAAAAATACTATTCTGATAATAATTTGGAAATCAATTTATTAGATTGTAATAATAAACCAATTTTTTCCTATGTAGTAAATGGCCTGCTTCAATTTCAGTCATTTCATTTAATTATAACCAGGGCTTACACACTTCTTAGCCTTATCAACACACTATCAATAAGCGTTGCATGCCAATACATTCTTGAGAAAGCTGCGCCAGATATCTGGGCTGAAGCTGATCCTCTTATAACACATAGTTTCAACGAATTGCATGCATGCTTTTTAATACATTAAATGAATTTAATATTAACCAACTAATTATTTCTACCTGCATTTTCGTTTTGAACAAAAATTTACCAATTCTAACTACATTGTATGTAAAAAATGACAACCATAACAACTATTTTCTGTTTTAGACCATGACAAGTCTAAAAACCTTAAAAAATATATGTCATTGCAGGGAAAAATGACCAATTATAGTTTATCATGGTTCCTTTGTATACATAAATATGTTGAGAAGTCTTAACTTATGATATTCGATCACACAAGTATTTGATTTTAATATTGTAGACTAATTTAACGCTAGACATTCAGCTATATAGTTATCAGAATTTAAATTTTTTACTGCCATTACAGTATAGTTATAATAATTAATTTAATCCATACGAAAGTTAGTTTTAAAGTTTCTACAAGAAATCTTTAAAACCAAAAAGCATAAAATAACTGCACTAAGAACAATTAAGAACGACTGCTAAGACTATAAACAAGGTGCAAGTTTTATTCAAAAATTTGAACGCCATGCTCATGTCCCAATTCGCCCAATACATTAAAACATTTTCATGTTATTTGTCCCCCAGAGTCTCCCAGATTTCATGATTGGTTCTCATCTAAAAAATCGTAATAAGTGAATCTTGAGCCAACACATTACCATAATTTAAATATGAAATTCTTATAGTTGCTTTACACTTACACTAATGCTTAA
>JAQIXX010007293.1:0-11046 GCA_034700605.1 Willowsia nigromaculata | reverse complement strand
TCCCAAAAAATGCATACATCACATCTAGCATTGATACCAAATGCATATGTCACTTCTTGTTTATTCACCAGCGATATCTAATCACACACTACAAGTACAGTACTAAAAAACAAACTCTTTGGTTACATATTTTAACATTGTGTTCATGATAGCAAGATTAAATAATGAAATCGAGTGTAGAAACTGTCACAACAATGTTCACCACTCCCAATATGATTTCGAATAAAACGGGAAAATTGCAACTATGCTTTTTTACATACAACAGGGAACGCTAGAATAAAATATTAGGTGAGAGATATTTTTCTAAATTATAAGCAAGCATAACAAACAATCATACTGAAGGTAGGGGACTCTTTAAGTTTGCAAGAGAACTTATTGCTTTGTTTGTATATTGGAAGTTGATTCCTAAATCAGTAGAGCTACGGTAATAATTTAATTATCAAAAATTGTTTCTTCTGCGAAAGAGAAACTCGAGTAGTGAAAATTCGATTACTCTGCCAATCTACTAGTACATGGCTTTAAATTAGTTTTTCGGTGAACCAAAAAACGCCTGATGGAATTGAAATTAAATTAGATTTTGTGAAATTGCAACATCTCAATCCACTCATTTCCTGACGGATAGTTTCATTAGAACATACACATACAAAATGTAAATATCTGTTTCGATACTTTCCCGACACTGTAGAGTGGAGCCTTCATGTCAATAAAATTTGCTCTTGTCAGTTTCATTTTGCCTCCTTCATGAACATTTCAATTGACTTAAAGCTTTATCAAATCAAAATCCATAATAATACTATTCTGTAAACCCACAGCTCTTGACAATCAAAGTTCCGTTCATTAGGGACGTTTTAGGATAATAGAAGTTAATAAAAAGTTAAATTTGACTGTGTTCACTTCAGGTTAATTCAACCCTTGCAATTTCCCAAATTGATGGAATGGAATGGCTTTGTATTGCTTTAAAACTTAAGAGAACTAAACTAGTTTAATCGTGAGGATTTAAATCCAATAAATACCTTAATATTATGTACCTTGTCTCAACTTGAAAACGGCCAACATCATTGAAACATGCAGCTACTGAATATAACCGTTTCTGATGTGTCACATGTCGTTAGATAAAATAAATGGGCTAATTATATTTAAACGGGCGAGTCATTGCAGAAAGGACAATGACGGTCCGGCTCTTTATACAAGTCGTAGTTCTAGGTATTTTTCGAGAGAATAGGATAATGTTGATGGCTCAGTCATTTCCTGCTTCCGGGAAAAGTTGATGGTTATGGGCTAGAAGCAGCCTGCAGGAAACTATGCAGCAGGAAACCGGCTTTATGCTGCGATTAATCCAAAGGATGTCGGCAAAATAGTTGAAGTGCATGAAGGTGTCATTCCAGTTATATTTACTACTCAAACTCAAATCTGTGGAGAAACTGCCTCAGGATTTCAAGATATAATGACATGTTTGCTATGACATTCTGTTTTACGAGCTTTCACCTGAGTAGTAATTTAGTGGGGTGTAAGTGCTTGAAACACAACTTTCACCTCCATTGTAGAGTTCGTTTTCCCGTAACGCTTACAAGTAAATTGACAAGGTACTTTCTCCTCTATAAAGATGTACGTAACTGATGACGGAATGGGGTTCAACTTTACTTCACCCCAGTTGATGGAGTGAAAGCAAAGGGAAAACTTTGATTTTGTAGTAACTGTGACTACATTTTTCTTATTAGCCAGTATTTATGATGATTTATATTGGAGAACATTGTGCAAAATCTTCAACTCGTACATAATATTCATAATTCAGGACACATTTTTATGCCAAATCTGATAGCTGTAAAAATAATGAGTCTGGTCTGAAAGTATATACCCTTAGTGTTAGTTCTAAAGGTCTGATTTTACCCAAAATCCTCACTTGCCTCCCACAGATACTTTAAGCTCAGCGTGATGAAAGACTGATGTGCCATTTTATGTCCTCATATCTTCTAAGACGTTTCACATGACTTATCGTCTCAATTGTTTTTGTTCTCGTTTCCGCTGGAAAGCCCTTTCGGAGAAGTTGGTTTCTTGAGCTCGTATCTCATTTGTTGATATGCTTTGCATTCATGTTCCTTTATTCTGAGTACTCATGAATGAGAGTGGACAAAAATCTTGCATGTATACCGGAAATGTTTTCTCCTTCGAATAAATCCTGTTTATCTTTTAGGATGTGGTTTCCTCCCAACTTTCTCTTCCGTGAGGACGGACAATGCCCCCTTCTGGGCCTCTAATCTCATTCTTATGTGCGGAATTTCCGCTCTGGTAAACTTGCTTTGCTCGTGTCCCACATTGCATTCTGATGAAACAGTTGAGAGCAGAGAAAGTGAAAGGGCTTCAACAAAATGATAAAGGGAAGCTTTCCTCTTGCACAATTTATGGTTTCGTTACAGCCAATATTTTGTCAGTTTAAGTCCGCTTTAGCCTTGTTTCAGGTTTTAGCAAATTTAAATTACATGCCAACAGAATAGAAGATAAGAGAATTTTTTCTGTCCATTTTGCAATCTTGATTCCCCAAAAATATTGAATTATCTATTTCCCCAAAATATCTCTACCGTGCTTTCCCAGTCGTGACTAATAGCAAATTTGACAAGTGAACAAAAAGATCACAAGCGAGCGCCTTTAACCCGATTTGAATGCAAAGTTTACTTTTAACCGTTTTGGTAAAGAGAAAAGTACACAGGTTCACAGACCAGCAGACAAATAATTTGGATGGGCAGTGGAGTGCAAATAATAAAATTGAATTTTGCGGGAGCAAGGAATTTCCTTGGGAACGATGTGCATTTCCAATTCTTTTGAATATTCTAGGAACCATACACAAAAATGCATTTATTGGATTTATTAACAATTATTGCGTTTTTCACCGGATATTGGTTTCCTGATAATCTCTAGAATGGGTCTGCAACGTTCTTAAAATGAATGAGACAACTTACCAAATGCTAGAATTAGGATATTATCAAGGAAATTGAAGCATGTCTATGGGTCAGTCATTACGAGTTTTGCATGAGAGGTAAAATTTTCTACAGGTTGGACTAAACATTTGCATTTGGGTTTTTACAAACTGAAAAATATTGAAAAAAGGAATTTGCTGATCCCAAATAAACTGAAATTCAAATAAGTCCATTTTTTCTTAGCAATTTCATCTGAATCCTTACCATCTGAGTAGATCAACTTCAAATGGGAACGCGTATTTCTTAGAATGCTAAACTGTCTTCCGGTGCTAGATCATAAAATATTTTGTGGCTTTACAGACTAATCGTTTTCGCTATTGTTTTGAAATTTTCAAAACCATTTCAGTGTTTGTCTTCTTCCAAACCTATTTTACTTTCTTAAGCATCATTCCTCGAGATAAGTGAAAATCTTTAGAAAATTGTGTGTTGGTATGACTGTGCATTCCATTCATAAAATGAGGCAATTGTTTTTTGCACAAAAATTCCGTATGAGATTTAAGATCCTGCTCACACCCACCAGAATTTATGACATGATTTAGAAAAGCTATTTGGTACATTTTGTAAATCTGCTGAAATTTAGAAAACAAACAGACAAAGAATGACGCAATAAATATTACCTTTTCACAACTTTCAATAGAAATTCCATGACTTTCTAAGAACCGACCGTTGTAAGTAGAGAACAAATATGTCGTCGGGAGAATTGAAACTTCTTTGAGTTCTATCACATTATGTGTTCAGGAAACAATAAAGAATTAGGGTCCGTCGCCTTTAACAGTTGAAATCTGAGATTCAATAACTCTATGGGAGTTTCGAATTAATAAATTTTAACTTTTCATTTTAAATTGCTTTTATGAATGGTCAAACCCTAATCTTGCAAGAAAGTTTGAATAAAATGAAATGGAATCAAATGAAACGCCAATAGTCTTCATGAATTTATGACTCTTTTCATGCAAGAACAGTGAAAACATATTTTAAAATGGTGGTGCAAAATAAAAAATATAATATTCATGTAGGTAACCTAGGAAATCATCCCATTTAATTCCATAACTCCGTTAAATTAAGTAAGCTACAGCTTTAATCACACAGTAAGGATTGAAAGCAAAATTTGGGTCAGTGACTCGATTTTTTCAGATTCAAGTGAAATATTGAAATGTTAATATGAATTTTGTCCTCCAATGAATGCATTCTTACTTTTTTAGGCCCAAATGATTTTAGGAATGAGGAGGAGAATTTCTAACAGCTGAAACATATAGATCTCAGGTTTTACTGTTACAAAATATCTCTTCATGTTTAGATTGAAGTGTTTTATGTAGGAGTACAACAGGTGACTTATTTTAAAAACGCCTACATGACTCAATTGTGAGTATCATTCCTAAATTATGCAACGCCCACATTCTAAATTATTAGCAAAGTTCAGTCATGCTGAATTACATTAATTTGTTTGCCTTGTATTTCTGTACGATGCTTATTTTCAATATGATTATTTAAAAATCTTTTAATCTCAAGCATATAGTCCCACGCGTTGGAGAAAGCAAGGGGGTTAGTTTCTCATTGCCATATTTAAAATTAAGTATTCTCCTAAAAGCTGTGGAGTTTGCTTTCAAACAAAGAGTTTGGAGGCAAACATAGAAACATAAAACACATGGATTATTTCAAATGACACGATGATCTTTCGAATTCTGTTTCAATGAAAAATATATCAATTATTCCCGTGCGATATGGCCATATGGAATTCCATTTCATAATGAACAACATTAAAAGTAATGGCTTCACTTGGTATTCACCAAATAGACAAACTTTATGGAGGATTACTTGCATGTGCAGGTACGACACAAAGTCGTGAAACAAGAGCTGTAAAAATTCATCTAAACTGCATTGCATGCTTGTCAACAGTGAACTCCTCCAAATCATATTTCTCATGGAAAAACCCAATTAAGCAAGGCAACTGGCAACTCGTATTTCTCACGTTTTTTTTCAATTAATAACCATAAATTATTTGAAACAGACAAAAGGCAGCGGGAGGTTATGAAACTGCATTCAAGATTTCTTTTCACTCATAATAAAGCACAAGGCAGAGCAAGAAAGTAGAATACAGCTCTACATAAAGGACAAAAATTCATCTTTTTCTAATGTCGAAATATTAGTTATTCCCAAAAGAAGCTAATCTACTTGGGCTTCAAACATGTTTCAGTCATTTTTTAATTTCTTTTATCGCCCAGGTTTGAATAAAATAGTAATCAATTGTTGAGCATTACCAAAATTATAAATTTCCATGAATATTTTGTATTTTTGTTTATAATTATACCCAATTTTTAATAATTTGTTCATAAAGCGTAATTTTTTGGTAAGTGTATCGTAAATGTAAGAAATAAACGGAAATAAAATGAGAAGTTATCCATATGAAATACATTTCATGTTAGCAAAAGTTACAAAAGCAATGCAATTTGCAATGACGAAAGCCCGCCTACAAATAATGTGGGAGAAGAGGAAAATACTTTCACTATTTCATATTTAGATTAAATTACAAAACAACTTATATAGCAATTCTTCGCAGAAATTTGTGCGTATATTCTAAGAAGATGAACGGCTATGTGTAATTTTAGATGGCAGCGTCAATAATTACGGGGTCACATGTGCTCGAAACGGCATGCCGCTCGGGGCGTTCATCATAATTTCAAATTTGTAAAGCTTACTATTACGTTTTGTAGCTCAGAACTTTAGCTCATATTTTTTGTTGTGTCTGGATTGACACGAAGAAAGCTAACGACACATTTTCCTATATTTTTTTGGAAGAATCGATCAAAGCACAAATTGCACTGTGGGTTTATGCTCACCGACATAATAGAGTGCAGTAAAATCTTTAACGGCATGGAAACCTGACAAAATTTACTTTTGAGAAATGACTATGTTGCAAAAGAGAAAGCCTGTAAGGAAGGTAATCATTCAAGTCCGAGTTGACGGGGAAGTGCTAGAAAATATAAGCGTCATGAGGAAAAAGGGCGATAAAAATGAGAGAGCATATTATGAGCAGCAGGGTGGCTCCTTGATTTCACTCTCAAAATAATAATGTTTGCATATTTCGTTCCAGCATTATAAATATGGGTCTGCGTAATTTTATAAAACTCATTTCATCTACTTTCTCCTACTCCATTCTCGTTTCTTTTATTTTGCATAGTTTATGATTCGTCAGCTTTTTTTCAAGTGCTGAATGCATTACAGTTAATAAAGTCATCCATTCTTAAATATCGCTAAAATATTCTTTCACCAATATTTCAACATTATCCAAACTAATGTTGTATTCCTCATAGGACCTCTAGTAGCAGCCTGCTTTACTCATCTGCCTATTCTCTAAAGAATGTACTCTTGGGTTTTTTCTGAAACGACCTGAGATGCAAAAGTTACGTTTATTACGACACATTATTCTCATATAGTATTCATTATCTTGTTCAAAAGGAGAAACATTTAGAACTCCACATGACTTCATGTTCATCAAAAAATACCTTCAAAAAGAGGTGCATATTTACCTTACACCACGAACATAAAAATTAGCTGCATTAGATACCATTTGTTTTCAGAAAAAAATCTTTCGTCGCCTTTCCTTCCATCAAAATATAGCTCTTTGATTTCGGACGTGATACTCATACTAGTGTGACTTCATAAAAATTTACGTCATCTAACGAGCGATCCTTGGCAATTGGTATTCATACATGCAAATGCGTATTCTGCAAAATTTAGAGTGCACTGTCGCATTTGCATATTTGAGCCGTTTTCTTACTTTTGACACGCGCATTGGTCATCAGGCATTGTTTCAGTTACTGTAACAGAAATTAGCCATTTTAGAAATTTAGAAATTAAATTTCTAATGATGCAATTGAAACTTACGAGAAGAATTTACAAGTTTGAGACAACAAACCCCTCCTATTCTATAATCTAAGTTTTTGTGGATAGGGTACACCTTAATGATAAAATGATGAAAGAAATATAAGTAATTTGATATGATCCCAATCTCTTAGTAATTTCTCCCTTATCAAAAATATTCAAGAGCACTGCGTTCTTGTTCAATCAATCTAATTGATATACTGTTGCATGCTGAACAACAATAAACAGAATAGCCACAGTATTTTCCCCAATTACAAAAGAAGCTTATGCATGCCATGCTGAGGGCAGGTTCTACACAACAAAGTCATTAAACTTTCACCGTAAAATTCCAATCTTATTTACAAATAATGACCCTTCCCCTAATAAGAGTCGACCTGGTACATATTAATAACATCAATACAAAACGTTCTTCCTGCCCAACTCTCCATCATATTATCTTCCATGTTTGTCAACAGCATACTCCCCACAAAAAAACATTCTGCCGGAAAAGAAAAGCAATAATAGAAGCGCCATAGGGAACTCCCATATCTGCTATTATTTTCCCTTCATTACGCCCACTAAATAAATTAACCGAAACAGGAAGAAAGTACAAAATACGGTATTGCATTTAAGACTTCTTAACTTTTGCAATAAAATGCAGAACTGAGAAATATGGGAAAAGTTACATTTAGAAAACATAAATAAAATTTATAAACAGACTTCCCGCGGGAAAATATTTTCACGGGCAAGTGTCTCCTCTTCTTGGTCTTCTAACAGATTCCAAAATTACCTTACTCGTAAATATTTCTGAAATGTGGGGACATCTGTATGTAATGTGTTAATGCTAGCTATTATCGAAAAAATTTAAACAATGACGAATTCAATTAATAAATAAACTTTTCAAGATGGTCGTCAAAGGAAAGATCCCATAATTTTTTAAATTTCTTCGTATTTGCGAGAAAACTTGTGGACCAAAAATCATTCAGAAACTTGCAAGTGGCAGAAACACATTTGATATAGCCTTTTTATGACAACGGACTTCCTGAGTTTTTGGGTAACGTTTTCCATGATAGAAAAGATTTGATGATTTTGTCGCTCCTGTAGCCTCATGCACTAAATTTTTATGGAAAACAGAATGTCACAGGAAGCTCCGTTCCCCACATTTATGATAGGCTGATGGTGCTCGCAAACGAAAAAAAATTCTATTGGTTTATTAGGTGAGCATTGTCCAGTCATAAAAATTGTTTCTCAGCATTTTTTCACAGTGGAAACCTTTCACTGCGTTCAGATTCAGTTCGAATGAAGTCCAATCTCTCATTCTTACTCACTTTCACTTAACGTCTTTTATAATTTTACTGTACACAGAGGGAATTGTTTTGTATTTGTTTTTCATGATGATATGCTGATATATTGTATTCAAACGAAGATTTAATTTCTTTCACACAGACGTTTGTGAAGTTTACAGATGTAGTATATAATTTTGCATTAAAATTTGTTAACTGTAAGAAATTCACAGTGGAAAGTGTAAAGAAAGCTGTTGTGCATGTCTGATCCAAAGCGCGGCTATGACAAGACTGCCTTGAAAACGAAACAGGAGCTTTTAGTCATTCCCGTCCACAAAGTTTTGCGAGTTACTTTTTCGTGCGTTTTGTGCAAAGTAAATCCAACACTTGCAGAACAAGCTGGAATAATAAACGAGCTGCATTGAAATTTTTATTGATTTCCCTTAACTTTAGATGTAAATAAATGGTGAACTATGTATGACCGAAAACCTGTGTATTTTGTCGTAGCATGGAGCATGTAAGGTTTTATCGGGAGGAAAACTATAACTTTTGGCGCTTCAGGTGAAAAAACACTAACTGCAGTCTTACAGTTTATCAGTAACTTGTCTCTATGACCCTTTTGAATTAAGATTCTACTTCGGCTCTCCACTCTGACCAGAGCTTTCTCATATCATTGCCTCATTGAGATAATGAGCCACGTGGTGGTAATGGTTTTACAATGGCCTAAGTTCCCGGAAGGAAATATATGGTTTACATGAAAGTGAAAATTAGAGTACCATTTAAAATTTGCAAATATTCTTGGTGATTTGATTTTTGATTTATAATATTTGTGAAATTATTGCCTTTCTTCTCTTCAGCTAGAAAGTCTTTTCGGAGGAGTCATTGAGCCCCTATCTCATTTTTTAATATTCTCTGCCTTTATCTCTTCTATATTTACAACGGCTTGTTCTAAGCACACATGCATATGAGTCTAAAAAAAAATTTATGCGTACCGGAAATCTTTTCCCTTGACAATAATTCCGTTTATCTTTGCAGATATGGTTTACCCTCAACTTTCTCCATCTTGAGGACGAACGATGGTTCCATACCTCATATTCCTATGCGGATAAACGTAGTGAAAGAGTTTTAATGCAATAGGAAGTGAGCAAGCCAATAAAAACGACAACAAAAAGCTTTCTGTCTTCACAAATTATGGTTCGGTTACACAAATATAATGTATTTTTTAAGGTTTTTGTAATAATATAAATGTTTACCATGAATCTTGATAATATACAGGAAATAAACATTCGTGGCATTGTTAATTTCAAAAATAAGATGTTAACATCGATTATTTGCACGTTGGAGGAGTTTACATACTCACTAGTCAGTTGAGGAATAATTTCTTTCGATTGAGGAAGTTTGGAGCGATAGGACATGTAATAGAAGATTTGAGACTGTGAACCTCATTGACTATGATTATTGTAGGGTTCTGTGCTAATAGCTAATCCTTAAGTTAGCGTCAAGTGCTTGAATTTTTTCATTAGTCTTTTCAAAAATTTCGTCCAACTAACTAACAGCATAAAATTAATCACTCAACAATTAATTCCCTGTAGTTTTGATTGCAAAACCAATAACCCAACAATGCATGCATTTAAAATTGTAAAACTACAGCTTTTTTACTAATATTAGTGTAGTATTCTCAGTCAGGTTTAAGATAAAAGAAGACCAAATTTTCAAAGATAAATCTCTTTCCTTAAAAAGCATCTTCAGTTATGTAAAAAGCGGTCACGTTTTTAGGTTTTTGCATAAAAAGATTTCGCATTTTTTAAAATAGAGCAACCAATAAATTGCCATAAAATACCTCCTTGGAACCCTTGAGATAAATGATACGACCAGATAAATGAGTCGCGACCATTGAAAACTTCTAGATTATTTTGAGTCATACTTTTAGGAGATAGAAGGACGCAGTCCTTCCTTAACTCGGATTTTTTCACAGCAAAAAATTATGTTGAGAAGTCGTACTGAATCCTTTAATTGGTAAAATATTTTATTATGGACACAACCCTTAAAACCGACGAAACGGCATGATTGCTAATAACTAGTACTTTCTCCATTTTCATTAAATTAAGTCACAGGTAATTCAGTTATCCATCAAAACACCAATGACTGCATGCATTTAAAACCCAACTATGTCTTGAACTTTCACTTTTTACACATGGTCATATCTTTATTAGCTACTTTCTCCACTCCTTTTGTTTCATTTTATTGTATTCATTAGCCGACTCGAAACAAAAAGATTACATGTAATGAAAATGTAGTGCATGGATTGTCTTTTTTATATTCACGCGTCCTTTTCTAATTGCGTGCCTGTTCTAGTAGCGATTGCATTCTTTATACATCACACGTTGACGGTGGGACACAAATATTGGTAACTTTATAATGACGGTAATCTTTTTGTTCTGATGAATTGTCAGTGGAAGCCAAGAAGAACTAGAGTGTCAATCAAATAAATTCCATCGGTGTTATCACAGGACAAATAAATATCATTTTACAATGAGCCCATCGATGTCCAACTGACACCTTTTTCAAGCATTTACATCCGGAAAGTCTGATCTACCGAGTCCAGTCCCAGCACACACTGACCTCACGCAGTGTTCCTTTGTGCTTGATTGACACTAGAAATAATATGACGCAAATCTAGCAGAACCTACTCTGCCGGTGGAAAACTTTACGGTTTTTTTCTGTAAGATGCCCAATTATATCACAATAGCCTGACTGATGTACACGCACTTTTAGTCGAGACTAGCTTTCTCTCCTTTCAAATATCCAACTCCCCATCAAATACATAGTCTACGTCGCTATCGCTTGTAAAATAGAATAAAAACATCATTAATTTGGCATTTTGTGACTCATCTTCTCATGTGACGCACTTTTATATAGCTTCTTGGTTCAGT
>JAQIXX010007292.1:0-11047 GCA_034700605.1 Willowsia nigromaculata | reverse complement strand
GCAATTGTAAAAGGGAAATACACAGTGAATTATATCCTTATCTCTATGATTTTCATTAGCATTATTCGTCGTGGAATAGTTTAACATATTATACTTAGCCAGAATGTCACGATCATGTACCTGGAGATGATCTATTAGTAATTTTTTCTTTGGTCTTAAAGTCAAGTATCTATCTTTACACATGAGTTTATCTAGAGTAGATTTCAGTTTTGATTCATCATACCACCGAAATTTAAACTTATCGTACAACGTAAATAGGTGCTTTTCTCTATCTGACATTTCACTACATATTCTAACAATTCTTAGCCCTTGAGAGTAAAACAAAGAATCTTTAAGATGCATTGGATGGTTAGAAGTTGCATGCAAATACAAATGCTTAGACATAGGTTTAGTAAATAGCGTCGTACATAATGTATTACATTCTGAAATATTCACTGTTGTATCTAAGAATGTGATACTTTTTTCATTACACTCGAAAGTAAATTTAAGGTATTTATGTTTCAGTTTAGATTCTAACCATGCATGCATATCTATTATATTATCACATTCAACAATCATGAAAATGTCATCTAGAAAGCGTCTATAAAATATACATTCATTGATATTATTAAAAATAGATTGCACTTCATTAGACACTGTAATATTTGCTACCATAACACTAGCAGCATTCCCCATTTCAATTCCACGATGCTGAAAATACCATTCATTTTCATATTCTACATAGCTAAAATCCAAGCTAAGCGATAACAATTCTTTTAGTTGACTGGGTGTCAACTTAAGTAAACGTTCATTATTCATAGAATATGCATTCAAGCAATGTTTCTTACAATCTTTTAAGTTTAAATTTGGATATAAAGCCTCAATGTCTACAGTCACTAAAGAATATTTCTTATTAGGATTAAGCTTGACATTATTTATAAGTAACAAAAAATGCTGCGTATCTATTATCAAGTCACTAATATCATTTGTACACGGCTTAAGAACGTAATCCAACAGTTTACTTGCATATTTATTAGTTTTATTGAACGTTGAACTTATTGGTCTACCTTTTGGAAAATCTTGAAATGGCTTGTGAACTTTAGGTAATACGTAGAATTTTGCTGGCTTGTCTTCTGTTGGTAGTAGGGATGAGATGAGAACTGGTAGTTTAGTAGCTTTTTGGAATCGGCGTAATCTATCCTTAAATTCAACCATAGAATTCTATCCTTCCCTTAAACAATGGAGAGACTTAAGGAGATTAAAATGTCGGACCTTACAACTTTCGCAGTTTTCTAGCGTATGTGTTAGCTAATATTGAAATGCACACAAATAATAAACAAAAGATGGCTGATCACGCTCTTCTCATTGTAATGTTCCTTTTGGTTTTGTTGGTACGTTGTGATTACTGGGATAGGAGGAGTCTAGGAAATAGTTTCATACACGCTTACTTGATGACTCTAAAACACCCCTGTACCGCTGCAAGATGTTTTGGATGAGGGAGTAAACTGGTTTACGAGAGAAAGACTGCTTTCAATATCAAGATTACACCGGTTATTATTGTCGTTGTGTAAAAATCGCCGACTGTTAGAATCACCGCTAGATCGGGAATCAAAACAGAACAATGAGACAAATATAAACTGTCAATCATGCTCTAAGTACCTGTAAGAAACTCCGACAAAAATGTAGGTTGCGTTTTACGTACACGCGTCACTTGCAATGATGAGCAAGAACTTTTGTCTTTAGTGACCCACTGCATACCATCACAGATACGCTAAAACTGCGAATATTTATTTCATACCACCAACTTTGTCTATGGAACTTTTTTGTGTTATATTTAATAAGTATGATCTAAATGAGAGACAAATTCAATATAAAAAATAACATTACATGAGAGATGATGAGACAGAACCACACAATAAATATTTCATTACTAAGATTGGATATCATTAACTTCAAAAGAATGTTGGATTGGGAATTATGTACCTTCATTGTTTCTAGTGTTTTTAACTCTTAAAACAAACAAAAGATAAGTCGGGGTTTTGAGATTTTTGTCAGAGTTTCTAACAGGTAATCTGGGCTTGATTGACAGTTTATATTCGTCTCATTGTTCTGTTTTTAATCCCGATCTAGCGGTGATTCTAGCAGTCGGAGAATTTTACCTAGTCGCCCATATAATGTAAGCATTTGTAAAAGTCTGCCCCAGAATTTACGATTACTTCCCTTTAACTTAATTTGGATTTGTCATAAATGGACTTCTACTCTAATTGTTGTAAGAGGGAAGAAAATGCTTGAGCAAATTGAATATTCCATAATGACATAAGTTCTCAGAAAATTTTTCAATCCGAATCCAGTCATTTTCAGGGAACCTATCTGCTCTTTCACCTTGTAGATTAAAAGGACGGATAAAAACAAAAAAATATTCCAATAACATTTAAATTTAATTCGATGGGTGAACATGGATCCCCGTAAAAATGCAAGTCGAGAAATATTGTAAGCAATGAACGTAGTTTTATCAACCACTCACAAGTCATTAATGCATTAAAAATTCCACTTATAAGTTTATATCATTACGTGCCTCACCTCCTAATAGACACCCCCTCATTAAAATTATTGAGACGCGTCACATGAACAACAAGTACATTTGTATGCATTTTACCTACCTTAAAACAGTACTTGATCTCTTTTGCCTTAGATGTGTATTTTCAACACACAGAGCATACAATACTACGTGGAAACCGTAGTTTATATCTCGTATTTATGCATCACGAAGAAGATTCTATCGACAAATTGTCAAACGAAACGTTGGTGGAGTAAATAGACGCCCCATCAATTACGCGCCTCCTTTCTGCGGACAAAAAAAACCGTTTTTGCACGTAGATGCCGGGGCGTCCATTTCAGATTTTACGGTATAACTAAAATGAATTTCTAATAGAGGTTTGGGGTACTATGTGACAAGGATATTAGAGTTTATTGCTCAAAGATTTATATTGAAGACGGAATTAAGGTGCGCGTATCAACCTCGATTATTGTGAACTGTTCCAAATTAATTGGTAGAATTTTGTTGATTTAAAAGATTTTAAGCAGGAAGTATTAATGAGTCAACTTTTCTATCAACAGTTCACAATTGTTGTGGAAATCTTTCATAGATCTGGACACACAATTCAGTTTTGTGAGGAATGATAAGTAGGGCTAAGGTGATTCAAAATTCAACTTACCCCTCGTGATGCATTTCTTACACTGATTGCAATTAATACAATAATTTTTGAAAGTCTACTTGACTATGTTAGGTACAGCTCTCAAGTCAAGGAAAATTCATTCATGGTGCTGTATAGTATGCACATGGAATGCTGTCATAAATGAGTGTGTTTTTGAAATAAGAAAGGTGTATTTTCACTTCATATTGTGTAATGCGTGTTATACAATAATCAAATTATGCATCTGACAACAATTTGTGTATTGAATTTACTGTTTAAATCAGGAATATTTTACGTAGAAGGTTTTTGATAGCCTTCACTTAATGCTTTCAAACACAACTTACTTCACGACGTGATTGAAAAAATATGCCATGGAGATTGGTCAAGGTCAAAGTCGGTAATGCTCGTACTTTCTAGTTCCTGAATACCTGTTTCATGCTTCTAATTGCCTAATGTAATTTAACAATATCAAGACCATCAAGGCAATTTAAGATCATATGGGTGGATTGTAAACATGCATATTCAAAATTTGTAATGTTTTAATGTAATCCAGCAATAACATTTTAAGCCAAAAATCAATCAAAGTAAGAAGTGAATATTAAGGAAAGTATTATGTTGATTTGCATTTTATCTCATATTGTGCTTCGCATAAAAGTTGGTGATTATTCGTGCATGGGACATAATACAGATAAGATGTATTCCTGCCAGAAAAACTTACATACAAACAACAAGCATGTTTGATAAGGTAAAGGAACGTTTTGTGTAAACTTGGGGAAATCAGTCGAAATTATTTCTTGTGTTCTATTCCAAACAAACTGTCGGGGTAAAAAGGTTTCTCGAACAGATTTCCAATGCTCTAAAATGAAAGTTACAAAATATTTAAGTCTACTGTACTGCTGGGATAACAAAATTGTGGAAATAATTTATCACATCCGGTGAAATGGCTTTGGTATGCCAGATCAAGAGCATCCGCTTGATTTTGAGTCGTTATTGAAGCTAAACCCATTCCGAGTGATGCACAATACTTTCCTGCACTGGCCCAATTCTATACTCAAGAATACAAAGTTTAAAGGAGCTTTAATTATTCAAAGCATATCACACAAATTTGAACAAATCAACAAGATACCATGGTGGCTACTTCGACGAAGTACGATTCTCCGTCCACAGCTGTAACAAACCTTGAGTTGGGAGAAATCGGGTCTACAAAATAACATAGATGATTTGATAATGATTTACTTACAGTTTTACTTTAATCTCTGGTAACAGCTAATGAACACTACCGTTTGCGTCAAATCTCTTGGAATGAATTAGGTATGGTAAGGAAACCAAAATGGCAAACACAGGTTTCATTGTTGATTATTTCAGTAATTTCAATAATGCCTTAGCTGGTCCTATAAATGCTTTAGATTGACTGTTAATGTTCCTTCAATCCTCTGCCTTTTATATGGTTGATCTCTCAAATAGAAAGTGTGATATTTTTCAAAACACAAAATAAAAAGAATAGTACCATCTGATTTTTAAACGTTAATGATATGTAAAGTCTTTGATTGTTTTGACAAGTTTATTACAGTGGAACCTTATCACCTAGTTTTTACATGTCTCTCATTTACGCTCAATTTGTGCAAACATTTTTGAAAGTTTCAACAAAATTATTGTATTTTTATTGCTCCTTCAGAGCAAAGGGATAAATTGTTAAGTTTACTATTACTAAATACCGTGAATGGCGGTAAGCTTGCTTTTAATCTTTTATCAAATTTCATATTAATATATTATTGACGCTCTGTGTTAATGCGTGTGCATCTCTTTTATGGTCATGATAATGTCCAGTGTGATGTCAAACTTTTCTTATCGTATTTTTATGTCCGTCACTTGAAGCTTGGTTTTTACCGTGTTTAAGTACATTTTGACGTGCATCAGTTCTTTTGAATTTGCATGATGTCTGAAAACAGGAACATGATCAAATTTCATATTACATTGACATCAAAATTTACTGAAAGATGACATTGACGATAAGATTAACAGAATGCTATAAGAAATGGTTATTCAATCAAAACTGAGATTTGAATGACTGAAAATGTACATGCATAAATACGTAGTGTAAAATGCAAAATGTGTCTTGTATGAGTTGAGTAATTTGAGTGATATATTTTCATGATTTTTGCATATTTGGCTAAAATGAATGGGACTTACAATTTCAAAACTGACTAGAGCTTCTCAGAGAAATAAAAAAAATAAATGCAGAGAAATCTCAAGGTTGATAAATAGGTGTTTGGTCATATGTAATTTCCAAAGAACAAAGTCGTCTTAAGCCAGTGTTCTTCAATTAAAATTTTAGTATCTTGATGCAAATTCAAGCAAATTGTTAGCTAATATGTCTCAAGATGTTTCGTGTCCCCAAATAATATAACAAGTAAAAGATATTACATATACAATACCCTTTAATGTGGTATGGTTACTGTGGGTTGAGAAAATGAGCAAAACATAATTTAGAGAAAAATGTGGAAAGTTATTATATTCCAGTACATACAAGTATTATGTTAAAAACTGTAGACCCACAAGAAAATGATTATGTATACCTTTAGGAATAAGTGTTTGAATCAGTCTTACATGATTCACATGTAAAATGGGTATTTATTCAATTTTATCACGTAACTTGATGACTGTCAACAAATCGCTTATCAAGCAATACACAATTTTTCGATAAATAATGTCTGAATTTAAAAAAAGTCAATTAAAATTATCATGTTAGACATAAATGAATAACATGTGATTACGCCAAAATTAAACGATTCATCCAACGTAATTTTTGGACTTCTTTATTTCTGTTGCAGGGTATTAATGAATATGAAGAAAGAGGCAAACAAAAGAATTTGTCTTCAAAATATTCTTTCTCGTTAATTTATAAGGCACTGTTGTTTATCTTTTCCTCCATATCGCTTTACCAGGTCAAGATGCGCCTTTGGTGCGTTTTCATTTCTCAAATTCCGCAACAGTGTGAAACCACACGCATTGTAAGAGTTGATACGGGCACCGTGTTTATGTAGAACATTCAGTATTTCTTCAAAATTTTTTTCTGAGTATTCCAAGTAATGAATTGGCATCTGTCCAAAATGGGCTTTTTCGTGGATGCTTAGCCCAAGTTGTATGAAATATTCCAAAGCCTCCAGGTTGCCACCCTTGACTGCCAAATGCATTACTGTTTCATCGTTATATTTGGTTTTTAAGTTAACGTCAACTCCGGCTCTGACCAAGGCTTCTAGTTTTTCCTTCGATAATCCCCACTCAGTCATGTCATGAAGAATTGTAGCCCCAAACTGATTTCGAGCATTAAGATCTGCACCATTTTCCAATGCCAAATTTAACTTCTCGATAACATTATCTTTTCCAATGACTGCACGGTGAAGTGGAAATTTCCCTTGTAAATCTGGTGAATTTATGTCCAATCCAAGTGAGGTGAAGTACTTAATAGCATCTGAATTTCCCTCTTCAACTGCTGCGTGCATCGCGGATTGGCCATCGTTGGCTGTTATGCCTATATCTGCGCCAGATTTTACAAGTGCTTCCAGAGTTTCTTTGGGTCTCCCCCATTTAGCTGCTAAGTATAGAATGCTTTGTCCGTATCCATTAACCACATTGATATCTCCGCCATTATCCATTAAAATGTAGAAAATCTCTTTCATGCAATTATCTGAACGGCAACTCCAGTGTAGCGGAGTCTCTCCAATTTTATCGCCTTTGTTTACATCAGCATCATCATCACAGATAAGATATTCCACAGTCGCCTTATCCTCAAGCTCTACAGCCATATGCAATAATGTGCGACGTTGAACGTTATACTGTGCGTCTTTTAACTTTTGATTGCACAAATCGATGCACTTTTTTACTTCAGGTGTCATTGAATCCCATTTATTTCCCTCCCAATGGCTTATTTCATTGTTTCCATGTACTAACGGCTGAGACGTTGTGTCCCGATGGACTGGTTTGTCAACTATCGCTTGTCTTTGACGGGGCCGAGCAATAGGTTTATCTCCAGAATTCACAAAATTGTGATCGCTAGTGGAAATCTTCAGTTTTCCGGCAGTCACTGGTACAACAACTTTCGATTTAGGCTCCTCCCTTACAGGTAGTTTTTCCCCATAAAATGGTTTTGATATATGAGCTTGAAGCAAATCTGTATCTGGATATTATAAAATTGAGATTATAAGACATGCACTTAACATGAGAATATGAGATAATGCTTGGGTAGAAACTAGCTGAAAGTTTACCGTCATTATTTGCGTGGACATCTTTACTGATACCCGGAATGCCTGACTGAGCAATTAAATTTGATGAGGAACTGAAACATTTAAAATTGAGAATTTCTTTAGTTGTCGGTCGGATTGCAGAAGACCACGAAATCATTCTAAAAATCTGTTCATTCCACTCTTCAGAAATTTTTCCTTCCGCTATGACTGGAGTGTGATGAGAAATATTGTAAAGTCTTTCCAAATGGTTTCCAAACGGATGTAAGCCGTCGGTGAGTGTAAAGTAGAATATACAGCCCAAGGAAAATACGTCGGTTGATTTGCTCTAAAATATTTTTATTAATCAAATGAAACATAATGCGATAATGAATAACAAACTTTTTAGAGGAGCTTACCATTTTCAAAGTCTTATTTTTTGTTGTGCCTTCTTCCAAATATTCTAGAATCTCAGGTGCCATCCATTCAGCAGTTCCGACGCCCCCGGAGTGAACAGAAATGCCAGACATGCCAACTGGAAGCTGTTTGGACAAGCCAAAATCAGCTATTTTTACTTGTTTATTGGCAGTAAGCAAAATGTTTGCAGGTTTCAAGTCTCTGTGGATAACGTTGTGCTTATGAAGATGGTTCAGGCCTTTTGTACACTCAAAAAGAGTTAAAGTGGGGTCTATCTTCAGGAATTTGATGTTGACTTCATCTTGGAGGCTAATGACGCATAGTTCTAGTGCGACGTAAATGCAGGTTTCATGTTTCTCGGCGATAAAATGTCGGATGATGTTCTCGTGGCAATCTAGCTCCCTAAGAAATTCAACTTCACGTTGTATCGTATCAGCATCTACCCAGTCTGTATTCAGGACCTTCACAGCGACATCCCGATTTTCGAATTTCCCTTTGAAAACTTTACTAGAAGCACCGCTTCCCAGAAGGTGGTTTTTGTCCACGAAAATACTTCCATATGTTCGGAATTTGGAGGCATGCTCCCTCAAAATATTTGCAGCCCCAGATTGTCTCACTTCGGTAAGGGTTTGGATAAGAACTTCAAATGATCCCGTTTTGGTGGTAAGAATTTCATACAGTTTTCTGGACTTCTCTGATGGCATCAACATTTGGTGTTCCTATGCACAAAGCCAGTCATCAATTTACTCAAATTGTTTTTTCTTGTTTGAGTTGTAATGGACTTACAATAGCTTCTGCGTCATTGTCAGCTAATACTTTTTTTGCTTTGAGAGATGCGATAAGGTAGGTGTTGACTGTTGTGTTTTTTATCAGTTCCACCAGATGTTGTCGTATATGGTGACGTTGCCATGGTTCCATTTTCTCAGCAAATTTTGATGTTTCGAACAAAATATATTTTAACTGAAATTACGGTTAGGGAGAGTGATTGTCTGCAACTATCTGTCTGAAATTAACATTCAGTCTGTCTTTGATAACTTTCCATTCTGGTTTTCATACTATCTTTCCATAATCAAATCCAGTGCATGACATGCATACTACATATCATATATTTGCTTGATACTACCTAAGTGATAACTTGAATGATAACAAGATAAATATGAAAATGATCCGCCTGATACAATAAAACTCATTTAAGGTACAATTATAAGTTTGATTGTAAATTCGAATAGGTAAGATCAAATTGCACTTGAAATATTTTAGATAGTTATTCGCATGACTCCTCAGGCGCATCCAATCTTTCCCATTTTGTCTCCACGGTACTATGACAAAGCGTATGGAAGTTTAGTGTACATTAAATTTCAAACTGTTTCACATTTATCACGTCTGGCACCAACGTTTTCCTGTATTTTGCGTCTTGCAAAAATTATTTATAGTATCGGGATTTGAAGCATAGTGATAAATAGCATATATAGCACTATAAATCCGTTCATTAATCATAAGTTATCTTTACAATAGACTATTATTCATGAAAAATCGATCTCGTTGAATTGATTTTTAAAACGGGCGCTTCATTATTTCCAAAACACTTAAGATGTTTCCCAATAAATATCTGCAGTATCTCGATCAATGAACTCGATCAGTGAAGATTAGTTTGTATTTTTGAATAATATTGACAGTCAATTAAAACGATATATTCCGTCAACATGTTCGTACATATTTCAAGTTTTACATCAAGTGAAGATAAATAATGCTTTGCTTCACTTCGTTTAACTCATGCAAACATATAACCATGATAACGAGCATAAGCTGAAACTATTTAAAATTGACTGCGTAGATGTTGAGTAATTTCGTAAGTGGAAATACTGACAGTGGCTTTTAATCAGAAGATAACACCTATACATTATTATTTATTATCATATCCTATAGCATGTATAGACAATGAACAATGTAATTCGCGTAAAATTAATTCCATAAGAAGCCCGAAAACAGCAGCAGAAACAACCACAGTGTACAAATTTAAAATCATTTGTACCCCTTCTAAGCCTTTCAACAAAGGATATCCAATCTCAGAGTTATTGACATTACTACAGAATGGTATTTATTTCACATAAATCATATTATAAATTTTAGATAGCATATGCTTACAGAATGAATTTAAAACTACGCTTCAGAATGACCGACTTTGTATTCTTTTGTTTTTTTGTATACTAGAGATGTTTATACTGCGTATGTCTGCTTCCGTATTTCAATGTTCGTTTTTATTAACAGTCAAACAAAAACAAAGTCCATACAGGAAAAGAAGGCATCCAGAACGTAGAATTGATCTAATGAATTACTCTTCGAGGGGAAATAATTTCAATAAAAGATTTTTAATATGAGCTCATGGCTTATCAGGATGTCATGACTCAACATGACTTGTTTTATTTGCGGGCTTTATTATCATTTATTAAGTCAACATAAACGAACACATTTCATGCTATGGTAGAAATTTATATTATGTATTGTTTCTCAAACCTTAACCGATACTGGGATGTGACGGATAACAAAGGATGACGATGACAGGTTTAAAGTAAAATAAGGTATGACTAACGTAAATATTTAGATTCCACTTTATATGAAATGGATTTGAGTTGAAAACTGAACTATCACCGTCATTAAATAGTTAGCCTGGTTTGCGTTTTCGTTTAAAGTTATGAAATATACGTAAACAACTTAGAGCAAAAAGTAAAAAATACTAAAATATTTATATTGTAAGATATATTTTTACACTGTCAGAAAAGAATTGCATGAAACAGGTTAATAAGATAATCGGTTTAAATATTTGAGTACTGATAAGATTTACAGTTTGTTTTTGTTATTGATCATTTTATATAAAAAACTTTTTCTTGGGGCAATTCGGTAATGGATGAAATTACATTTACAATATCCTATGATGATATCGTTGTTAAATAAATGAAGAAACAAAATTTGGCTGTAGATTTTGAAATAAATTGGCTCCAGAGGATTAAGTACGTTATGGAACGTTCAATTTCCATTGCACGGTATACTGCTATGAAAAGATGTAGTGTTGAGAGTTTGTTAATCATATTTAATGCAATATTTTTTACCAGCAGATTCTCTTTCTGCATGAAATAAAATCAAACATGGTTAACGAAATACAAATGAAATAATCTATTATGACATAATACTTGAAAGTGCTTTATTATATGTATGTATGTGTACATCGTGGAAAACTAC
>JAQIXX010007291.1:0-11047 GCA_034700605.1 Willowsia nigromaculata | reverse complement strand
CGTCTATTAAAGGGGGGCGCGTAATTCCGAAGAGGTCTATTTCAGATTTTACGGTACATTGTTGGGATTTTGTTTTGATAAGATTTTAGAGAAAATGAAGTGTATTGACACTGCTCATTTAAAGTATTCAATGTTGTAGGATTAAGCTACTGATAGATAAGTAAGTAATGTAATTAATTTCCATTGAAGTTAACCACGCTAAGGCAGAAGAGAAACGACTGTTTGGTCCAGTGTATAGATTTGCAAATGTGATCTCAAATTATGAAGAGTCTTCTCAATTCTTGCCTGAGTGACAATATTCCAATTGGGTGCTATCTAATGGGTAATTCCTATGGTCAAGGCATTTATGTAGTTTGAATCCGCAACTTCTTTGAGTCCCCACAAAAAAGGCTTGGATTCGATGCAAAAATGGTTTTAGTATTGTCCTCTGCGTTATTAATAGTTTAGCATTCTCTCTAAAGACCAATAGTGAGATGCATCCTCCAAGTTGTTTGTATGACTTATCAATTGAAAAAAATCTTCTCTGAAACGCTTACTATCAATTTAAACATTTTTATATTTATCTTTAATTTTTTAATAATCACCCTTTTTTGTTTGCCAAGTTTGTAGTTGCTTTTAGGGGAAGTTCTGATGTTGAATCACCAGTTTGATGAAATTTTATGTATGTTTTCACTTGTTACCGTGTTGATATTGTTTTTACAGCATGTCTCATACTCATCTCTCGTTACGTACTTGATATATGAACGCCACTCATGAACGCTTCAAGTTTCCCAAATTGACCAACCGGCGTGTACTCAAAAATTCTCGATTGCAAATTTACTGTATACTGAGTTACATCTTAATTTATATTAATTTTGTAAGCATTACCCAATAATAAGTAGGATGGCGAACCTCATACAACCCTTTACTGTGAAATGCAACAAAAAAGAAGTTGTTCATATATCATATATACATGATTTATAATCAGGCAAATGCCTGAAGGAAAAAAAAATCTTACTAAATTGCGAATATGTCAATTGAAAACTTTTCAGTCAGCTCTACCTACGTGTACCTGTCTAATCAATTATTGTTTGACACAAATATGGATCTTTTTTTTTGTGTACCGGTCAACAGTCAATCAATAAATCTTAAACCGATTTGTGGTTTAAGGTGGAATAGATGTAAATGGGATGTAATACCGCAGTGTTAGAACACAAATTACTAAATGTATATTATGTAATATTTTATTCATTACACAGTAAACAAGTAAAATTCGTAAATGTGACATGCTACATAATTCAAACAAAAGTTAACATTAAAAATCCTGGTTTCCAAATCTTTTCTCATTTTTGACAATAGAAATCATTAAATACTTTCTGGTTCTTGATGTTCTGATCTCTTCCTCTCATGTTACTAAAAATGCACTTTCCAATGAATCACCTAGGCTTCATTTGTTATTTTGAAAGAAACTACTCATATGTTACATGCAACGGACCCACCACAACCCTAAAAATTAAGGTCACGGATGTACCTTATATTTTTCTTGCTGAATGCTCAAAATTTTCAGTGAAAATTTCGGTTAACTGATTCAGTTTACATATTGCAAATTACTGCAGTTTAAAAAAAACGAAAAATTACTCAAAGAATATAGTTGTAGGTTAGGTTAGGTTAGGTTAAAGATTACTTAAATTTTATCATAAATGACTTTTGATTATATACCTTTTGAAGCAACATTTAACTAGCAATTTTTCTGGCTCATAAATTATGAGTCATACTATCACCGAGTTCACATGACCCGCCTGAACCTATGTTTCGCGAATGTTTAAAACGCATATTTCAACGTGATACAAGTTATATCATAATCCTATTTTTTATATCCAACAAGCAAAATTAAGCTCTTTTATAAAATATTGGTTAATTGAGTTCTATGGAAACGCGAATATCGTATTTAGTCATCTCTCACTGCAGTTTAAACTCATTTGCAGATGGGAATATAAACTTTTCGTATAGCATCATAATCGATGTATTTGTTCCCGATGGAGGTACAAAGATTCATACAGGAACCAATTTCTTATTTCTAAGTAAAAAACATACATTTTACATATTGTTTATTTCTTTCTGTTTATAGATGGACAATTTGCTCAGCTTGCAGAGATGACTTACTATTAGTAGAACTTTTGTTGAAACAAATTTTAAAGAATTTTGCTTTGTTGTGTGTCAACATTTTTGACTAATTTTGCATATAAATTCAGAAAGTTAGAATACAGTACATTGGATTTAGGATTTACTTTTTAACCTCAAGCGGATACTATATTGTTGATATTTCATTTTCATAACACATGAGACAAAGTGTGGAGTCTTGACTCTGCTCAGGAAGAATCTTAAGTACGTTAGGGCTAAAATTGTGCTGGATTACGGACCCTCAACTTGGTGCGCGATCAAATTATGAACACAAATGAAAGCAATGAGAGGACTACAGTAATGAAAAGATGGATCGCTTTCACTAACAGAAGATTATATAAAAGGTTTTCTTGAATGCTTTCACTTTCTTTAAACGCTGGGTAGTAGCGGAGTAG
The DNA here is from genome assembly GCA_034700605.1 of Willowsia nigromaculata. NCBI lineage: Eukaryota > Metazoa > Arthropoda > Collembola > Entomobryomorpha > Entomobryidae > Willowsia > Willowsia nigromaculata. The sequence goes on along the minus strand of JAQIXX010007291.1, from coordinate 8,492 downwards.
CTATGAGAAATTGGCAACAGTTTCTTCCAATGCTGCAATCCCAATAGGGTTTCCGTCCACAGAGTCAAAGTAGGCTTTTTTCGTTGACATACACGGCTTTATCGCATTTAATTCTGGAAAGATATATTCATCCTTTAAGGTATCAATCAGGCAGTCTTCTTAGCTTGCATTATTTTTTTAGAATCAAATATGAGAGGCTGGGATTGTGGTGTCCATAGGAGTTGACGTAACTCATAAAGACATTACTAAAACGCATTTTTGTTTTTTAACGCTCTGTTTCCTTTCATGTCGTTGGCACCTGTATAACTTCCAAAAACAAACTCTTCCGAGTTATGACCCGTCAGTCCAATTGTGGAAGTGACAGCAAAATTGGTTGTCAGATTTGGGGGAAAATAAACCCAAAGATTAAGGATGACTTATGACTCAACATTCATCTTGCATGTTGTAGATGTAAATATTTCTTTTCGATTGAAAATTTGAGGAGCTGAACACATTCCAATTTCCGGGATATCGGCTTTTAATTGAAATTCCTACTTCGCCCCATCTACACAACTTCATAAAAGATCGATAGAGTTTCCTTAATGGGAGAATGTGACTTTTAATTTCTAGTTGATGGAGGAAGAGACTCAAAACTCGTCTGAGTCGTCCCGTTTTCCTGCTTCCTTCAGGGATAGTTAAGAATACAAAAGCCGTAAAATTAAGCATTAATTTCCCATACTCCAACCACCAACCCGCGTCACATTGGTTGAATTTTTTTTCGAGATATGAAACAAAAGGTTGAGTTTTGGCGCTGCTCATCATAAATAAATTATTTATAAGATTATTTCAGATTTCTTACCATGTATTTTTCAGGTATCTACAACTCGATACCACTTCCTCAAAAGGAGAGTCATAACGATTATGTATGACGTATTGGTTTTAGGAACTGTAAATATATAATCTTTTGATTTCGAGGGTCTTCACAAATTATGGACTGAAATCATTCCAAATGGTAGTCTTTTATGGGACAATATCTCTGGTCAAGGCCATATGAATATATCGTGATTTTTGGGTTTTATAGTCCCATGAAGGCTTTGGAGAGATGACCAATTGTTTGAGTATTGTTGTGTAATTCACAAAGTAATATGTTAATGTCATTTTCCGCAAAGACCAAAAGTAAACTTCATCACCAAACTCGCAGAGTTTTATATGGTACATTTATTCAACGTCATCCTCTTCTGAAACCTGGATTAAATTGTTGGGATTTCGTTTTTATGAAATATGAGGAAACTGGTAAGTTGACATTGTTCACTATTCGTGGAGTTAAAATCAACTAAATACAAGATAGAGACTCATTGCGTTTATAAGCATTAGTATGTTTTGATTATGAAATCAATGTGGTTAGGTTTACGGTCTAGCATGGCAATATAAAACTAATCTCCAGATTTGGAATTGTATCACTAATTGTGAAGGAAAGTCAACAGTCCAATGGGTGGACTTCTACGGTTGCGGTGTGTACGTAGATTGGTTGAATGTGAGAGTAGATTCATTCGAAATAAAAAAATGGACAAAAATCATTTTAGAGGAATTCGGTGTTATCGTGAGAGGGATATATTTAGAGTTAAGAAAAAGCAGAGGTCTCTTGATCTCTACTAAAAAACTAGCTGGGAAGAAATTAAAGAAATAAGGCTTTTTAATAATGGTTACTTTGTATTGCAACTTGCTAGCAATGCCCAATTCATATTAGTTTTCTTTCTTAATTGATGCTGATCAAAGATGGTGCCGTCAATATCATAAAAATCTATAATCCAGTGAATACGTTTAATTTCATGAGCGACAATTAACAGCGACACAATATTATTTCTCTACACACTATCCATGATTATCACTAACATAAGTATTTTGAAACTATCCAGTTCTCAAATAATTGAATTAACTAGAATGGAACATTTAAGAAAATATATACAATTGACTAGTAAAGTATACACATGTAAGTGTAGTCATCAGAATATCAATGAGCACATTCAAAAATTTGTAAACGAGAATCCACTCCTTTTCCTGCTACTCACCTCATTTTAAAATGTTCCTTTAACACCGTCTTTTTCTGTATTTCACAGTATTACGGCGCATAATTTATCGGGTAAGATTCGCCAGACAATGTACTTTTTATCTTATACTGCTCACAAAATTACATAACTAACAAGAGGTTTAATGTGATATGAGAAAAAGTATTAAATGCTGACGCTACTCATTATAAATAATTATTGAGTCTGGTTTCGTGCATGTAATCAGATATTCTGCCGCAACTATTTTGCATCCAAATTGTAGGAACTCGGTCAATGGAAAATATTTGTTCTAAATAGAGCAAGCATAATATCTAGGTCTTTGAAAGTCATCATAAATCTGGCCGGAGTGGCGCTCAAAATGATTGAACTTTTCCTCTGTGCCGATTGCTTTGTCTCTTAACTTTATTTTTGTCCAAAGGTAGACTTAGAGACTTGATATATGTTTGAGCATTGTCTTCTGAGTCATTAGCGTTTTCTCCAGAAACCAACAGTAGACTAAATTGTCCAACACAAGTTTTTGTTCACAAATTAGTACAAAGAAATAAATTATTTCTCTGAGAAGCTCGCTTTAAAATTAGAATGATTTATTGGAATTTAATTACGCTTTCTGTTTGCCAAGTTTAAAATTGCTTTCAGACAAAATCCTGATGTGGAGTAAACAGCTTTATGAAATAATATTCAAGTTTTCAGTTTTTAAATGCAGAGTGTGTAATTTTGTAAGCTTTCATTCCAGTCAAGTCCGTCAATCATGGGCTCTAAAATAAATGGCTGCTTACTTGATTCCAGGAAAGGCTTTCTCAGTCCTCAAGCCTGCTGTATCCAGAGTTTCTTACAATTTGTTGGCGCCATAACACTGTTGAGATTGATTATTATGAGACAAAATACTTTAAGTTGACGCTGCTTATTATGAACTATCAGTATGATATAACTTTTATAACGGATACTTCCAGAGAAAAAACTTTTCACTGGACAATCCCTCAGTTAGGACAATTATGAAGCCTGGTTTCGGGTTTTTTTAGTACCAGGAAGCTTTGATTTGAGTCATTAGCATTTTCTTCGACCATAGAATACGAACTCCAACATAACATGTATTTTAGATGATTTATTAATTGAAAGAAGTCTTCCTCTGAGACATTAGCTATGAATTCTTGCTATTTAAGTGTTTTGAAATTTTCACTTTTTTGTCTGTCAAGTTTGGGATTGGTTTCAGAGGAAACTCTTAAGTTGCATTACCAGCTTAACTACATATTATTGAAATGTCAGGACTTTCGAGGTTCAGCCAATCAATATTGCACTTTAAAATATAAAGTTTTGTCTCAACATAAATCGCATTTTCGATTTTTAGAACGCTCTGCCTTTCATCTACTTGTTGGAATTTTGTTTTAAGAGATACGGGACAATATGTTATTACTTGACGCTACTCCTTCTAAATATTAAATAAATCGGAGTTTAAGTATATATCAGATTGTTGTACGTGAGTAATATTTCGGAATTCCGGAAAGGGTAAAAGTGGTCAGGTCACTGATTGTTTTGAAACTTCTGGATACTTATACTCTTCATTAGTGTAGCCTACACACAAAATTTGGTGTCCGTACAACAAAGTACGTGGAAGTTATGTACAATTTTATGCTCAAAGAAGTAGAGCCAGTTTATTCCTAAACTAAACGAGGTATCACAATGAAACTTTTTGCATGTTATATTAAATAAAAATCTGCGAATACATTTTCAAAGACATTCTCAAAAATATCAAAGTTTAAGCTAGAAACTTAAAAAATCGATGCTGTAGAAAATGTGCATTGTGGGATTATTTAGTTGGACGGCGTCGGAATGTAGCAAATAATATTACTCTAATTAGTTATTTTTAAATTTGTTGTTTAAACTTTGAAGTTTTTGAAAATGTCTTTAAAAACGTGTTCGCAGTTTTTTATTTTCCACAACATGCAAAAAATTTCATTGTGATACCTTGATTAGTTTAGGAATAAATTGGCTCTACTTTTTTTCCCATAAAAATGCACATAACTTCCACGTACTTTGTTGTACGGACAACAAATTTTGAATGTAGGCTTTATCAATAAAGAGTATAAATAGCAATAAATTTAAAAACAATCGGAGACCTGACCACTTTTGCCCTTTCCGGAATTCCGAAAAGTAACTCATATCTTTATTTGAAGAATGTTTGAATTTGTAAATTGCTCATGAGATTCATGAAGGCTCCGGAGAGACTAAAAGATGTTTTGAGCATTGTCTTCTGAGTCCGAGTCATTCTAATTTTTTAGATTCCCACAATTTAAGTACTTCAGTCCATCATCGACACTGGAAATTGATGCAACATTATAAAACGTTCCACTGATTTAGTCACATGAATCTGGTTTAGTTGGCTAGACTAAATATCATATCTGCTGATGCTAAATGTTTTTCTGAGTACGCTGTTGTGGTCGCAATGATCAAGCACTGCATTTGGAACACTGGACTTTTGTCCTTGCTGGATTCTGATTACCATGTCCAATGAGCGTAGAGTAAAACTAGTGGAACTGTGAAAGTATGACTCATATTTCCAAGTGCATCAAGTAATCTACAACATTGATTCTGTTTTTTGTATAGACGCAGTGGCGTACTGACAAAAATGGTGGCCTGGTTCAGAGAATTTTTCCCAAATTTTGTTTCTTATTATAATGGTCATTTGCATACATTTTTAACTTTTTGGAAAATTTAATGATAAATGATAAAGTGTTTTAATATGAAATTCAGTGCATAATTCCAAGTAAAATATAAATTGCGCAATCTTTGAAAAATACACATGCTCAGCATAGAAGGATGAACCAAGCTTTTTAGGACTTAAATTACCCCGAACTTTTTGCATAAATTCTTTTCTCTTGACAACATCAATGCAGTTTAATCAATTAATTTTGGTCTAAATTTTATTCTACTAATTCCTTTTTATGCTTTCCGAAAAACCCAAGAATCAAATAGTTACATCGGTAATATTAGTTAGTTCCTAAAATTTTAACAAAATTAGCCAAGAATTTTATAGCGACAGCGTAAAGGAAAACATTGACTCCACTTACAATACTTTACATCAGTTACCCTTAACTATGATCCTGTAAGAAAATTTTGAACAAGGAATGCACGTTGCATTTCCAAGCGCCATTCAGATTTAATGGAAGCTTACAAGTAGGGATTTAGAAATCATTGTCCAAAATAAAATATTTCTAGAATTGGCCAGCAACGCAGTTCAAACGCATAGCACGTTTTTTCTATTATGTTACAATTTGAATCTAATCTAATTTTGCAAAAACTATGACTTTAGGGAAAATTTGGGTTTATTTAATTTGTTTTAAGTTAATTTACTTGCAAATCTACTGTATGTTTTAACTTTACGCTCTCTATGCCAAATGACTTTAAGCATGATTTTTCACACATAATTATTATCGTAATTTGGCAAGTTAGACAATTTTAGGTTTCATCTATTCTACAAATTTGTTATGCAGTTACGCTTATTATGTAATTACGAAAGCCTCTAGTAATTTAGCTGCTGATCGGCGCAGACTTGGTCCTTGTTGTGAATACCAACCACCATCCAACCCAACGCAACAACCACATACATGAACATACATACATGTAACTACGATGAATCTTATTCACCTAATGTAATATAGTATTTCAGATTAGAAAACTAGCAATACAGTACACCATTTTCATTTTCTTAATAGTTTGGAGTCAAAAGGGTTTGTATTAGTATTATTTCAGTTATGTACTGGAAAAAAAATTGGAACCCGTATATACAGTAAGATTACATGCAAATTTTTATGTTTTTTAAATTGACAGTACCGTTGTACCGTACAGTACTGGATTTTTAAAAGATTGGTGTGGCTTTTTACGCGTATTTTTTTGGGGTGGCCTGGGGCAATTGCCCCATCCAGCCCCATCGTCGGGACGCTAGTGTATTGACGAAAGGTTAAACAGTGGAATGTCAATGTTTACTCTGGTGGGGGTTGAAAGCTCAGACCTTGGTACAGCCTCGATAAATATCTTGCATCCAAGCTCAATCGCTCTCTTGTTAACTTGTAGGATGCTACTATTTCTAATGTGAGCTGCGCCCAACATTTCGCAAACCAGAAATGACAGCCTCCATTATTCCAAAAATATATTCTTTTATTATGAAGGAGATCTTGTAAATTATATTTGTAATGGATCGACATCCTTATAGCGGATTAATATGTTTTATATTGTTATTGCAATTTTAGGAAGACTCAGGAATGAATTAAAGCGACGAAGATTTCTTGGCTAGAATTTTCCGTAACATAATCAAGCCGTCATTTACTATCCATCCGCAAGTTGTTTAACTTCATGCCTCTTTCTGCTATCAACTTGATTTCCAACTGTGAGATTGAACTCACCGATAAAACTAGGTTTCAATTCCCAATAATCCGATAATTTAAGCATACGCCACACAGGAAATGAAGTCAAATAAATCGTTCAGGGGACCTTCTTACATAAAACTGGTTTAGTTGGACAGAGAACATTGGCTATCCTAATGCTAAATGTGTATGTTGTTGCATTGATCAAAAATGCATTTCCAAAACTGGGTTCATCTCATATCGCCCCTTTCTCATTCCTGGATACTGTCTTCCAGTGAAAGAGACACATACTGAAATTCAGAGTTTCTGGCTTGGATTCATCATGAATTCAGTGAAAGACAGAGTACAGAACGGTGAATTTGGAATGAATTCCTAACTCTCAAACTCAAATCATATACTTGTAATTTCAATTTTATAAAAAATAAGCAAAAGCGTTTGATGTTGACGCTATTTCTTATAAATAATTATAGAAGCTTAGTTTACCAACGCTTAAGGTCACCATCAAGTATTGCCATCATGTGTATGTACTGTGAGAAATGTATAAATGTAATACTGCAGACATCAAGGCACATGAAACAGTTTGTGGCCTAATTAGTGAACACAATTCATTAATAATATATATAATCTTGGGGTCTTCATAAACTTTGCCAGAAAAGATTCCAATTGGTTTTCTTCTTTCTGCAGGAGAATTCCGCTGGTTAAAACAATATGCGTGGCTTGTTTCTGGAACATCTTTGGCTCCCAGGAAGGCTTCGGAGGGATAAAAAACGATTTGAATATGGTCTCCTGAGCTACACAAATAAAAATCCTTCTATGATGACCAATCACACAAGTACCATGAAACTATTCAGGTCTGAAATAATTTGAATGAATTAAAAACTTTGACAAGCTAGACAGACGCACATGTAGGTAAGTAAGATAGACTATGATTGTAAGTTTCTGTCTTTTATAAGTTTTCCGTGGTCATATTATTGTCGAGTCAAGCAGAGAATGAATTTTATGAAAGGGCCTGATGTAAGTTTTTAATTCTCATAAAACGGAAACCAGTGAAACATGAATAATCGACACTCATTTGTCGGCAGTCATGTGTAATGGCAGCCAGTCTCTCCGAGCTTAAGAATTTGCTTTAAAAATATCGTACTCTTGCTTTTAGAATACCCTAATATTCTTCCAACTTGCTGGAGCATTCCAATAAATTTAAAAATTCTTCGGACCTCAGAACCATGTGGCAACTTGTGAAATTGATGGAAATGTAAGTGACAGCCTTCCAAGGTCGCGTAATATTTAGAGAAAAGAAGCAGGCAGAAACTTTCAGCATCACGATTAGGTTTTGCTCATGAAATCAGTGTAATTTAGAACACAATCCGGTTGATTTAGAATAAATTCCATATAAAGAAACCAATACATTGTTAGGTTTTCGTTTTGATGAGTAATCTGACAAATTGCTGAGTGTTGACGTCGCCCAGCAATTTATTCTGGCAGTATGGCATTATCTGAAATCAGGTTGCACCTCATCTTCGTCATAGCAGGAAAAGGCTAGTTAATTACGATATTAGAAGTTATGCATTCGAGTTAAAATTAGGGTAGACTAATGAAAAATGATTTGCGTATTGCTTCCAGAGTCACTAGAATTACACCATTTTCTCCAAAGACCAGAAGTACGTTAAATCTATCAGCATGAAAGTTATTGCGTATGGTTCATTAATTCAAAGAACGCTCTTGGCTCTTTCCTTAAAACGCAGACTTTATTTTATTTATACCAGTTTTTTCTCCTGTTTTCGATTGTTTGCTTTATCACGCTTTTCAACTTTGAAAATGCTTTTAGGTGAAATTCCAATGTGGAATCACCAGTTTGAGTAAATAGTGTCCTATATTTTACAGTTTTTCAGGTGGAAAATATTTATACAATATTTTTCAAGTTCATTCCACTAATATTTGATTTCAAATGAAAGAGTGCGTTACTAGATATTTGGATCAGAAACTATTCCATTACCTTCAACCAGGATGTTTCCCAAATCTCCTTCGGACTTTTTACCACAGCATTATTATTCCAGTGTCTGGGCCAATTCTGTGAATTCATTAGGCGCTT
>JAQIXX010007290.1:0-11048 GCA_034700605.1 Willowsia nigromaculata | reverse complement strand
GTCTGTCCGTCTCTCTATCTGTCTGTCCGTCTGTCTGTCTGCACGATATCTCAACAACCGCTAACCGATGTAGACCAAATTTGGTATGGAGGTTCCTTAGTTCAAGGGAAAGACCCCTATTGGTTTTGGGGTTGGTAGGTCAAAAGTGTCAAAGGCCATGGGGTGAAATATTCACCTTGAGAACCGCTTGAACGATTTCGACCAAATTTGAGATGCATGTTCCTTACGTCAAATGGAACACTCCTATTGATTTTCGAGTTGGTAGGTCAACGGAGTCAAAGGTTACCGGGTCAATCTTGGGAACCGCTTGATCAATTTAAACCAAATTTGGTATGGAGGTTCCTAAGGGCAAGGGAAAGACTCCTATTGATTTTGGGCTCAGTAGGTCAAAGGTGACGGAGTGAAACATCAACAGTGGTTACTATGTTCACCGCTTTTGTCAAATTTCGTAACGTGACTTCCTTTGGTCAGAGTTCGTCACATATGTACCGATTCGCTTCTTCGTGGTTTGACACGATTTATTACCTACATTATCATGCTCGATGATTATTCTAGCCGCCAGCTTCATATTGTTATACTTGTTTTATTGAATATGCTCACCAAATTCTACTAGCTCAATACTACCTTTTTCAACCGGGTTCAACACCTCTTGTTGCTTCCTCCGTGAATTGGGAAAAAAGTGCATGTTTCACATTTTAGATTTCTTCTTTTTCTCCTCAAATACCATTCTGTCGTCGAGAGAGAGAATTAGGTCAGACGAGGGAGCCATTGTTACACTGCTGCTGACTTACTTTCTTGGCGGAGGCAGGTATGTATGTAATATAGGATGGAAGCTACTTAAATAGTATTCATATAACCACAGCCGCGTAACCACATTTGAGGGTTTTTGTATTCTCTCCTTGGATACACGTAAAGTATGCAAATAAAGAGATAAGCTATTGAATAGAAAATCTAGGAAAGTACAATTTTCTCAGAGACAACTGAAGGAGAATGTTCACACAAGGAGTATAAACACAGGCACAAACATTGGTCTCAACCAAGCCCGCTCGGAAGTGCAATGAATGGAGTTTTCATCGCCTTCCAAAGCATCTTCAACAGATCTTACCGACTCATATTACTTTCCATATGAATGCCATACTTTTTTATTTTTGTTCGAGCAGCACACGGTAATGAACGTGTGGATAGTGCTGGTTTAGCTGAAACAGAATTGATGCTCTGTCCAGCCGACCAGCTCGCCTGCTCTATCACATTTAGTAGATAAAACATTTATGACATTCTCAAAAATATTTAATTTGTCGAGTCGAGCCGGTTTTACGTCAGTAGTCACGCACTACGTCTTAAAGAAACAAATAGGCTTGTCAAAACTTGAAGCGACTTTCTTCCAGGAAAGTCTTTAAAATGACAAAAATTCTGCTCCTATAGATATCCAGCCTCCTGCCACTTTTAATAGGTTTTTGAGTATAAAGCAAGTTTTTCAGAGACTAAGAAATATTTCTGGTGGGACTCCCCTGGAGGCGATTTATTGGACAAGGTTTAATCATCTTTCTATTGGAAATGACACTGAGGTTGTTAAGGTTTGGAAACAAATAAATAACTAGACATGGCAAACCAACACATGTGGTTTACGGAGCGTTTGACATTGATTTGCGCTCCTTTTATAATGGATGGTGGCGAAGATCAGAAGAGCAAAATTTATTCACAGTATTTTACGAATATGTGGAGAATGAAACAATGTGTATACTGGGTGTATTAGCTTTTTTCCAAGAAGAATGTAAGAGCGTTGGTTTGATTCTCCCAATAAAAATTCTAACTTTTAATTGCAACAAAAATTTACAATGTTTTACGCCATTTAGTTAAACTAAAAGGCTTTGTGCCGTGAATGTATAAAAGATTAATGGTTGTTGAAAATTGTTATGTGAGTTTTTCAATGGGAATGTTCTATCTCTACAATAGTAATTATTAGCTGCAATAAGTAGAATACACATAAAAGAAACCTTTACAATTTCTGTAGAACCAATGCTAGTGTTTCCACATGCTTATTATTCACAAGATTTTTTGTCAATTCCAAAGCGTGCAAAAATTTCATAATCTCTCAATGCAATAACTAGTATAAACAAAGCCCACATTACGAGTTTGATTTCACTTGACTGACGTATTGACCTTGATATAAACCTTCGTGTAGATTCGGAATTGTCTTGAAGAGCCAAAGACTCAAAAACGTAAGACACGTGTAGGTAGTCGGTACATAGGTATGTGTGGTATTTACAGTTATAAAAGGTAGAAATCAGATTAACATAAAATCTTCATAAGACAGCATCAATTAACTTAAAACATCGTACATTTAAAGACAAAAAAGACAATCCTTACATTTAGACTCCTACACACTTATCGGTTACACACAAGCATGAATATGGATTGACATTGGAAAAAACACTCACATTTTGTTGTAATTAGATATCTGCTGGTTGTGCTATTCTTAGTATATTTTTTAAACACTCGTAATTAGTCTCATGTGTTAAAGGACAACTGCCATTCACAGATGTGTTGGACAGTAAAATTCTGTAGTCATATTTATCATTAGGAAGAAAATTTCCACAACCTCATCTATCTTGTGCAAAAATGTTTTATGTAATTTCTTTATGATGCAGCTATATTGACGCAAATCATAGTTTAGCAGCAAAAGGCATATGTCATTCTCATTACTATTAACCGAAAACAAACAAAATACTTGTAACCTTACCACAAGGAAAAATTAAAACAGCAAAAACACTTTGCTTCCTCATGTACAATTCTCAAGCAAACACGTAAAAAGTAAATATACTTGCCATAAAAAATTGTTGTGGTTAAAGTCACATCAACCGAATACATTTTTATTCAAGGCTGAATGTTCAAGGTTTTATTTTTTTGGGGTTTTCCATTTACCAGTCCAAAATAAAACATTTAATCAAAGTAATTTCATTCTGGGTTATCCTTTCATCACAACAACAGTGCTTGTTTGAGATTAAAGCTTCAAAATGAAACTGAATATAGTGCACTTCGTCTTTATCATTGTCTCTTGTATATTAATACATTGTCAGGTATTCAATTTTAATTAGTTGTGTTGGTAATTTACTGTATTTCATCAACCAATTACATTAACATAATTTTGTTTCAGGCAATAACCCATTTCCATCCTAGTCATGCAATTATTCATCTTCGCTTAGACGGAGAGTTTTTTGAAGATGAAAAATTGGACTTACCGAAATTAATAATGCATCAATTTGAAGTGGTTGCTGAAAAATTTCAAAGAATCATGATTCAGTTATCACCGTCATATTACCGTAATTGTTTCAAAATCTACAGCTAACTTACCCAAACAATAAAATTTTAAATATATAATTTTCTTAAGTTTTTATTCCTTTCTAGTGAAGGTATACTCACTTATTCCGGAGGCAGTAGCCAAAATTAATCTTAAACGAAGTAATGCTTCCAAGATGCCCCTGGACTTAAACATTTACTACCGTCCTGCAAGAAACGACTTGAACCATTCCATGTTAAACCAGTCAATTGAGTTGGCTAACTCAGCGAACAAAATATTTCCTAAAACCGTAACCACATTCTACCTTGACTATAGTGAGAAAACATGTGAAAAATTTGAAACCGATATAAGTAGTGCAGTTAATATTCTATCAGCATCTGATGAAAACTACAAATTTGGACTGTTTCTTCTCCAATCTTCTGCCCAGCCACTGTACAACTGTATGCTAGAAAGTAACACGATGGGCTTGTCAAAACTCGGAGCAGTTTTGTTCCAGGAAAATTTAAAAAACGGTGACGATGCCACTCCGTTAGATGTTCAGCTACAAGCCATCTTAAAGGAGTTTTTGGAAACGAAGCAAGCTTTTGAGAAAATACGACAACTGTCTGGAAAGACTCCTATAGAGACAGTTTTTTACGCACGATTTCTTCATCTGTCAATCTCAGATGACATCAAAATTAACATTTGGAAACAGATAAACGATTGGACATGGGAAACCAACACAACATATGCTTATTATGAGGCATTTGATCAACCCGCACGATATGAATATGATGGATGGTGGCGGAGATCAGATAAGCGTCAGTTATCCACAGGAATCCATGAATATGTGGAGAAAGAAGTTGGTAAGAAACTAATGATTTCCAATAATCAAAATCAATGCTTACCACATAATATCATTTTTTTTATTTTTTTGAAGTTTAGGTACCAGTAAAACTACGATTAACCAAAAGGTAGACGCTGACAAAAGGTCTACAAATGACTGTCCTAATTCTGCTGGCACTTATGCCCACCTTATCTGTTTCATACTCGGCTTATTTGCTTTATTCCAAATGAATTAAAATCCGTAAGGTGAAAGAAAATGAAATTATAACAATGTAAGTTTCACATAGTTAAAAAAAATATATGTATCGTAAGTCACTGCAGTAAACCATCAATATATAAGCTTATAATTTATCAATTTATATGCTCAAATTTGTTCAAAATAAATTATGTATTTGAATTTTTTAAATGTGAAATATGCAAATTCTCAATTCAATTGTAAACTACTATTATTATTGTTAGTTACATAAGATGCATTTAAACATGATTCGCGTTCATTAAAATGATAACATATTGTTGTGGCTCCAAGTGCCATTATATTTAACACTACTGAAAAACCAAATGACAGTCAGCAGCTAAATTTAAACGAAAAACTCGTAAATCTTAAAGCACCGACAGTATTTTGTGTCGTGGTTCTTTATTCAAATGGAAGTGACATCATCTTAAATAGGGAAACCAAACCATGCAAATATTTAAACTTGTATTTTCCTTCTTGTGGCTTAAAACGAACAGGAATGAAAGGACCTCAGCGACAAATGCTCTACTACCTGACTACCACCAGTTCTAAAACAAATACAATCTCTACTAAGGCACTTCGTCCGGCTACACGGGTAATATTGGGATTGAAAGGGGGCTATTCACAATTGATTAAATGATAAATTGGCAAATTGAGAGTGGAGGGTAGTACCCACACTAACTGTGTGTAATATTTGTATGGTTAATTTCCCCTTTTTTTAGATGGTCACTTCCATCGAAATGATGAGTCTTCGACATGTATTCATTCATGGGGGAAATGCAAGGGGTTCAGCTTTTTTCATTACATTATTTATGGACAGAGTATACATGTCCAGTGGACAAGCAGTTTGTTCCGGTGGACAAAAAAGGTTTTTCCACCAAAATTCTGGGTGGACACGGAAGATTTTATTATAAGTAGAAGTTAAGTATACTCGATTATAATATTTAGGTCTTAATTGGTAACTTATCAGCAAGAAATATTCTATTGAGTTTGAAGAAGGAAATAAAAGTTTCATTTGGAGGCTCATTTTCGAAGAACTTACATGGACAGGATTTGGAAGATTTTCTTGCAGAAAACGATACATGGAGATGGTCAGCTCCTGAAACAATTTATCTATTAGAATTGAATGAACGGACGGATGACGGATGATTATCTAAAGGATCGAAACCAGTTTGTAGACGTAAATTTAAAATTGTCAAAAACGAGGAAAACATTAATTGGTTTGCCGGCAGGAAGTGTATTAGCTGGATTACTATTCATGCTATTTATAAATGATTTACCACAGGTTGTTATTGATGGTAAGGTTGTGATGTTCGTAGATGACTCAAATATAATTTTTATTGGAACAATTAATGGACTCAGTGCATTGCAAACAAATATTGAGAATGACATGCAAAGAGTTAAATTATTTTTCGACGATAATAGATTGGCAATAAACAACGATAAAACAAAAATGATTACCATAAGTACCTCAAGAAAAGTGTGTTCACTCGATGATTTCAACTTTAAATTTGAGGGGTTTCTTGTGCGAAATAGCCGGACATTGAAGTGTCTTGGGTTAATATTTGAAAGAGACCTGTCATGGAAGGCTCACACTCAAAATGCTGCTGCGATTTGCTACTTAAGGTTAAGAGTACTGTATTCAATTCGAGATTCCTTTAATTTTGATCAATTAAGAATTCTGGGAAATGCATTAGTTTTATCAGTTTTAAACTATATGATACTTGTTATTGGTGCAACCTACGACAAGTATTTAAGAACATTGGATGCAGTTTTGCGCGCCCTGGGAAGGCTAATACTGAGGATAAGAAAGTTTGATCCGGTGGCAGACAAGATAAAAACAGATTTAAAATGGTTTTTTGCTAAAGAACTGTATGAATTTAGGCTATTATGTGTAATGTTTAAAGTAGCAAAATGTAATGTACCATATTTTGAGCAATATTTCTTAACTGCTGAATCTACTCATAATTACAATACTAGAAACATGGGTAAATTTTCATATTCCTACAAACCGAAACTAGAAATCGGAAAAAGGGTATTTCAGTTTAATGGAGTAAAATTGTGGAATAAGCTGCCACAAGATATCAGGGAAACGGAAAAGTATCCATTGTTTAAAGAAAAGCTTTCTAAATTTTTATGGGCTAGATAAAGTATACATGAATGAATTTTTGTAATAACTAATAATACGGAGCTAAAAGTATAATTAACACATAAAGTAACAACAAAATTGTATTTGTCATGTAAGTCCTGCTGTAAGCAGGCTACCTATGTATGCTATATGACTTGTAATAATATTGACGAAAAATAAAGTGAGAATAATAATAATAATGTGTGGTCTCATGGAGTGACATTGTGGGAAATATTCACATTTGGTAATTATAAACTTTTGGCTATAATATTGTGTTGAATTGACTTTAGTCCCAAAATGCAATTTAACATATTGCAGGAGAGACCCCATTCCCAGATATTTTGGCAGTGAATTCCTTTTGTCAGAGTTGTCATCAGGCAGGAAGTTACCACAGCCACTTCAGTTCTTCACAAACAACCCGTGAGGTTAATTTGTTACAGGAAAGTTATTCATATTTTTTATATTTAATATTTAATATGCCAATATAAACTATGCTTCTTTACTCTTAGGTATGTGTTCGTAATGGAAAAATGCACTCACCTGCATCCATGCCATCGCCCATCATTTCAGCAAATACGAAAAGAGCTTGAAGATGAATAGGAAGCCACAAATGGTTGTTTGCATATATGCTACTAAAACGTTTAATTAGTAGAGGCTTTAAGAAACTGAATTGTACATAATTACATAGGAGACAATTTATGTAAAAACGCTAAAACGTCTGTGGTCATTCAAAGAAATAATTTATCAAAAACAAGACAGTTTGTTCCTAGAATTGGCGCACAAAATATGAAGTAAATTTACCTTATGAAACATCCATTATTTTCCTCACATCACGATTACTCACGAATTTTTGGTGCTACACAATTTATTGTTTGTTTCTGAGCAGCCAAAAAACTTGCATAAACTTTGTCATGATATCTAATATAATCCCTTACTTGAAGCCTATGAAATAACTTAAATCTCGAAATATGTAAGCAGCTTTTTTACAATTGTATTTCATTTAGGCATAAAATTTTTCGTCACCTTAATATCGTTCAGTCGTCACCTTATTTTAAGAATTCCTGGCTCTTTTTGTGAAAAAGAGGTGACGATTCCTCTATTTTAGGGTGATGATTGCATATTACATGGGTCAAAAATTGATAATTCATTTATAATTATTTCGTTTCAATCTCGTCAGCTTTTGTTGCAAATTGATACACCAAATTTGAAAATGAATACATTACACTTCATAATCAGCATTGAGTTCTCCCGGCATTACATAATTCAGGTAGTTTATTATTATTCTTCTTTGTTTGATTACACAATTGAAAACATTACTTTGACAATAAAATGTTTAGAAGATTTTCTTGCAGAAAACGATACATCGAGATGGTCTGCTTCTGAAACAATTTGGAAACTTTTATTTTGTTTTGTTCAATTCCCGTGAATTCAATTATGAAAGCACTAAAATATGATGATTCATTTTGAGTATCAAAGACGGTCAAAGTACGTTTTCTATACTTGTTTTCATTTGCTACGAGCTACTAATCAAACATTATATGTAATTTTGAATGAGTAGCATAAGGAAAAAGTAAAATATAAGCACTCATGCAATTATTCTTTATGACAAATTTTCATAAAATCTAATCAGGAAATACGTGGTTAGCAACTTGCAGCAAATTTTCCACGATTTCCGTCTACTACATAAGCATTTATATTTAGGATTACTGCTAAATTCAAATGGATTTTTTGTTTATAAATTGTTTGAGGTTTACCATTTACCGGAGAAATAAATTTGTCATGGAAAAACTTTTAAATTTTTTTAACCTTCATGAATCCAGTCTAAGCATCTACTTAGCCATGAATATAATTTTAACAAGTTTATTTCGTTCATATTTATCATGCCATTTCAAACAGTAGTTGTTCATTGATACACTTTGAAATAAAAAAATGACTGCGTTATATTTTGCACTCATGATTGTCTTCTCGTTTTTAATACATTGTCAGGTAATCATTCTAATTTTCTTTATTATGTAATTTACTATATTCCGCCTCCAAGAACATTACCAAAATTTTGTTACAGGCAATCACCCATTTCCATCCAACTCATGCAATCATTCGTTTGCGTTTAGACGGGCACTTTTTTTATGACGAAATCTTGGATTCACCTATAATAATGAGCCAAGTTGAAGTTATAGCTCAGAAATTTCACAGAATCATGATTGCATTATCACCTTCAGATTATCGTAACTATGTCAAAATTTATGACTCCAAAATCCAGTAAATTGTTTATACATTTTTTTCCTTGAATTTTTTTAGAGGAAACATACTCATTCATACCAAATGCTGTAGCAAAAGTTAATCTTCAACGAAGTCAAGTTTCAAAACCGCCCCTGGACTTAAGTATCTACTACGATCCATCCAAAAACGACTTGACCCATTCCATGTTAAATTACACCATTAAGTTGGCTAATGAAGCAAACAAACTGTTCCCCAAAACAGTAACCACTATCTACCTTGGCTACATTCAGAACACATGTGAACATTTTGAAAACGATACAAATAGCGCAATTAATGTTCTCTCAGAATTTGATGCCACATACAAATTTGGGCTTTACGTGCTCCAATCTAGTGCCCAGTCATTGTACAACTGCATGCTAGAAACCAAAGCGACGGGTTTGTCAAAACTCGAATCGATTTATTTCCTGGAAAATCTTGAAAATGGTGAGAACGCTCCATCTGCAGAGCTTCAACTTCCGGCCGTTTTAAAACGATTCTTGGGAACAAAGCAAGCTTTTGAGAGAGTCCGAAAAATATCTGGGGGGACTCCCCTGGACACAATTTATTGTGCGCAGTTTCATCATCTTTCAATTGGAAATGACACGGAGACTTTTGGCATTTGGAAACAAATAAACCACTGGACGTGGGAAACGAATACAACACATTTGTATTTTGAGGCGTTCGACCATCCCGAACAATCCTTATATGATGGTTGGTGGCGAAGATCAGATAAGCAAAACTTATCTACAGTGTCATATCAATATGTGGAGAAAGAAGCTGGTAATGAAATTATAACTTTTAAATCTGTACACCTCTTTTGATTCAACTTAATAATTTAAAAAACTTTTAGATGCCCGTGAAATTACAAGTAATCTGAAGGATGTCACTGAAACATGTAGTATGTGTGTAAAAGACTATGCGCTAATTATGATATCAATTATGCTCGCTATATCCGTTGCATGTTCTATCTATTTGGTCTACTCCAAAAGAATTAAAGCGTGTAAGTTATGTAATAATTGTTAATAAAAACACCACCATTTTAAAATTTCAGAAAAACATTTGTAAGCCTACACATTTAACAATATAAATATTAGTTTGCAAAGTCACCGGCAACTGTTGTACATGATATTCTTTAATTTTGGAAATTTTTAGGAATAATTTTAATGAAATAAATACCCAGTTACCATACACTAGTAATCTGTTAAACTATTATTGTATGTATTATTTAGTTACTTTATGTACAATTAAAAAACTTTCCGTTTCATAAAACTTCTTAAGCCAATCTAAAGATATACATGAATAAAAACTGCACAATGAATTATATTAAGAGACATACTAATTTTTAGACTGCGATTCATAGAGATTGGAATGAGTACTACCATTGTATAGGAAATGCTTACTATTAAGCGGTTTTTATCATCCATTAATTATTTCATTCTTTTATTGTCTAAAGAACTGATCTGCAATCAGTCTCATTGAGATGATCAGTCTGATGTTTTTTGCTTTGTGATGTATCAGTAAATTAATGTACCAATGTATAATCTTAATTTACGTAAGCATTGTTAAATTTGCAACTAAATTTGGCCAGAAACTTCTGGCTCAGGTATGAATTAAAAATTTGCTGAATTGAGTTAAAATTTGTAAAACCAATTTGCGTTATTTAAAGTTATATAATTTTTTACAAACAAATTAGTGTTGGCAACATGAAAGGTATTGCAAAACTGGCTCTATTTGGAAACCTCCTCCTATTTTGCTTCCTAATCTCGCATGTAAGTGCGGAGGAAGAACCTGAGTCTGGGGAAGAGGAAAACGAGGAAGGTGGTGAGGAGGAACCTGAACCGGAGAACCAAAACCAATCTCCAGAAGAGCCACAAGAACCACAGGAGCCACAGGAGCCAGCAAATGTCCCTTCAGGAAGAGAATATAGAAGAAGGAAATCAAAAGGCAATTTGTAAATGTATTATAGAGCAGCTATTACCAAAAGAATAAAGAAATATAGACTAATAAGTTGTTTATGTGTTCAGGCAAGAGGAAGCCTCTTGCAAAGGGAAAGTTCAAATCTTGGCGGAATGTTACCGGATATTCGTACGGATACTCGACAACAGAGAATAAAGAAGACAAATGGAAAACTTATGGACCACCTCCAGGCACCGGTCATCATGCTTCATTTGGACCGCCATTTGGTTATCCACAAGGCCCTCCACAAAATTCATATGGTCCTCCATTTGGACCACCAATACCACCATATGGCGGGCCACAAGGTCCTCCACTCGGGGGTCCACAAGGTGCCCCTTATGGAGGTCCAC
>JAQIXX010007289.1:0-11049 GCA_034700605.1 Willowsia nigromaculata | reverse complement strand
AAATGGTATATTGAATCATTATGTCTGAATCAAATGGTACATGATTCAAATGGATTTGAATCATTTGACAGTAAACCGGACCTTCTCTCTTTCACTCACTTAAATCCTCGATAAATCTTGAACGCTCTTTAGTGTTAACCTGATAACGCCCATGCACTAACGCTCATGCGTCATTGATGTTCATGCGTCACCGGATACATATCTTGACATTGTTATCACCACACAACGTAATCTATTTTCAGTTTCAAAATCCAATTTAAAGTCCTCAAACGACCCTAATAAAACTTGCAACTGTCTCAAAACCGCAATCATGATGCGGACGCGACATTCTTTAGCCTTCTAAAATGGTAAAAGGATTTAAGTGAAGGGGCCCATAAAATCTAACAAGACGCTAGTGCCCCTAAAAAAACTAATAATCATAACAAGCAATTTAATTATCTGTTTGATTGTTATCTGCCATATATAGTTCTGCGGAGTATTCATTCTTTCCGTCCAAATGGCTATAACACGGTCAATATTAGTTGAAGCAGAAATGCATCATCTCGAGTAGGCAAATAGAATGAGCTAAACTTTGACTAGAGCTAGAGGAGTCTGTAAAGACAAGAAATAAATACGAAATTTCTTTTAACCAGCCAGCCCTATAAAAAGCGGTGGGATATCATTAAATTGCTTCAAGCTTGTATGCATCAGAGCTCTGAAAACTCCAACTTTTTGTTAAGGCTATGTCTATGAATGCATTTCGATATCCTCTAATTGGATTATTATCTCAAGCCAATATCTTTCAGCAAAATGTCTGTTTAATAACTTTTCCTATAATTATTATTGCATGTAATGATAATTACATTAAGTTTAATGATTCCTCTTGCCACAACGCTGCGCCTCTCTAGGGCAAGATCAAACTACATTATTATTACAACAATAATTACTGTTCAGAGAAGTTATGGTAAATGGTCAAATATTTTATTAGATGGGAGTCATCGATAGCTCTGTAAACCACATACTTAATTGCCATGCAATTCTGCATCCATACAACGAAACACCAGCTATTTGATTTTGATTCTCGAACATGACCAACTATTGTTACTGGCTTGTGCATGTAAAAATCGAGTGCATTGTTTTTAACTTGTGCATCTGCTAATCAAGCAGAGGGAGATAAATAATCAGTGTGGTTGATTATCTATCTCTAATATAGACACACAGACTTGGTTAACCTTTATATGGCACTAAATGCTACGCCATCAAGTATTGAATGTAACTTTTGAAGTTTTTCACATTTTTGTCTGTCCGTCTGGCAATATTTATCCATACTATAAACATTGGGGCCAATTGAGAATTCAAGTTGGCAGAGATTAATGTAGTTTAAACCTGTTTAGGTTGTTACAGATTATCGTTGTAAAAAGTATTTCATAAAATATCGTTTCAAAACTCAGCTCAGCAATAACACTTCCTTATATCCTTTTGAAGGGACTCTAGTTATTAACCTGATTAAGAGATGGACAGAGTAAAGAAAAAAACAGGATGGAGGATAGATAAATGGCAATGATAAGAAGGTGGTACTGCTGCCGTTAAGTATAGCCAAAGACGTGATTCGCGATTATCGCGATTATGACTTTTACGCTTGTGACCACTTTCCTATTGATTTTGTGTTTTATGTTTATTAAAGAATGGCTCGTTTTTCCCCTTCATCCAATCCACTAAAGACTGACATTATTCTCTTTTGTTACTAAATAAAAATAGAGGCCAACAATAATTCGGAACATTCGTCTACTCATTTGCTTCTTCCATTTTACTGGCAACATTTTGAATAACTAGGTACATATCAATATTATAACAGCAAATTCGCTTATTGCTACTTATTAAAGATTTGATTAAAGTAGACAATCATAATTTGTTTCACATGATAAAATGCTATGTATGTGAAATTATGTTTACTACAAACACAATACTGTTGTCAGCATTCAAGAATGAGTTTTACAAAGCCATGCTTCAGTCACCAATGTCACCATTATCATTTATAATAACTTCAACGTGTCCAAAAGTACACAAGTAAACGTATATGCTGCTACTACAGATCAGTGTCGATGTCCATCCATCCGTCAGTGCAAAGTTCAAAAAGCGGAACACCACCCATACAACAAAATGCAAAGTACTCCTATCCATTGACTTGAGTCTTGAGTCCTTCCATGTCAAATTGATGCATACCTGAACGTTAAAAAATCATCGTAGCAATCGCAATCGTTTTGAAGGGCAAGGGTTTCTTGCCTCAGGTTTGGGGTTGAGTGATATCAGCATGGATAAATATGATATGGCACGTTCTAATTGTGAAATCGTTACTTGTCCGTTATACATTACCTACAGTACCTACATTATATAACGTTTGATCACAAAAAATTATTGTTTCATTCATTTATCATTTCATTTAATGCAAGAAATATTGTGTTCATTTTTTGATAGCAATAAAAACAATGTTTACATTAATATCATTGCCTGACATGACATAATGTGCTTTTTTATTTGTGTAGTGGGCAGTAATTCAAATCAACTTCGTGAGTATATTTATTGCCGTCATTTCATGAAGAAATGTCAGTCATTCTTCCTTGCTGCCTGCCTCATTTGTTCAGAGAGGCAGGCACCATTTAGGCACGTTCTCAGGTTGGATTCTCAAATTAATAAATGTAAACGGTAATTTGCTGTCTTGTAATTAGAGGTACGCAGGATCGTGATTTCAATGATTTAATAGCTTGCAGTCAACAAGCTGACAAAATATGACTGAACTTTTGCCACAGATGCGTATTTTTTACTGAATGATGAGTGATTTGGTGCTAGATGTGTGATTGGAGTCCTGATAAATAATGACGATTTGATGATGTTTGTAATTTGTAATTCGAAACCAACTGAATAACTGCTTACATCAGCTATTTACATTATCAATTTGTCTTCTGTGTTTTGCTTAACCTTTTCAATATTTAGATTTGTTATTATGACCAATGCCAAGTGGAAGGCAATTCTGAGTAGCGCTTTAATGAGCAATGAATTGTCGTAAGCAAATTTTTATTGTTAATGAAATATTTTAAAAAATGACGCATGAATGAGATAATTTTGGTTGAGGTGCAATTACAAATTTTCCTTATGCTTCTTCAAAAACGAGCCTTTCCTCTCTTCGTACATATCTCATCTGCTTTTGATTGGCAATTTCAATGACTGAATCTCATGAAAGGTCCAAATTTGTAGATGAAAATCAACGCATTATCCACCAATCAATCAAAATCTAAAAAAGATCATTTTGTAAACTGATTCGTTATAAGAAGGGAAGATAGACGAATCAATGATAATGCACTTGTGTATTTACTCGTTATGCAATGAATTACGTTGATGATGATGACCTGACATTACCTCGCACATAATCCCAACACTGACAAATCGACAATCGCAAGAAATTTTCTAGTTACCCATATTTATTTGCTCATTTATGAATTCCACATAATTTATACATATGTACATGCAAGATGCTTTGACAGCAATTCCAAAAAGGGTTGAACCGTCGGACAACTTTGAGCACATTATTCTTGACTCGAACGTTTTAACGCATGGCTGAAAGCCTTCTGTAGGAATTTGTTAATCATAAAAGTATAACCATTGGATTAAACAACAGTGAACAAGATCAATCGCTGTCTTTATACACGTGAGTAAACTAACAGAAAATTTGGACGTGCTAACACTAACAAACATAATGCTTAACTCTTTTTTGCTACAATCGAAATGATAAAATCGCGCTGTATTCTGTTTACGTTTGTGATCTGATAAAATAACTCGTAATATCAATTTCTAAAAAGTCACCTTAACACACTTTTAGTTCATCGATGCCACATGTACTATGTTATTATTTATTTACTTATTGCTATATTGAAGTCATTACCATTAGACAATGATGATTATGATGAAATGGAAACCTTCAGGCCATTAAATAATGATCCTTATAGGAATTGGCTTCTGCAAAATTTGCACATAACTGAATGCAATGCTAACTGAATGCATTCAAAAGCTGACTTCCAAAATATGATAAAGAACTATATACTGCAACTCAAGTGGGCTTATGCATGTATGTAAGTTGTCTCCATAATAAACTTTTCTTTTATAGTCCGCTATTTTCGATAATCATATAAACTCAAATGTCAAATGTATTTATGTGCAAATATATTTATTCATGACCTTATAGTAGATTAGTATTTCGCATAAACTGTTTTGTGATATTTTTGCAGAGAACAATTAATGTAAATGCAGTACGAGTAAAACTAGTTAAAAAATCGTTGATTTTACGGTTTTAAATCTTATTTTCGAAAAAAAGCACACTAATATGGATGTACTTGCATTTAGCGATATGAGGTTTAACCGGAAGCAAGATTTTGATAATACTGTGTGACTATGAGGTAAAGTTAATGAAGTACTTGCCAAACATTGAAAAGGTTTCTGTTTGTTGGTCATAACTATAACAATACTTTAGGAGAAATGCATTTCAAGAAATTACTCCTCCTTCACTTTACACAAAAACTAGCATGCATTCGTGCAAATTTTGTTGACCCTGATACGTAAATAATTTTCGGTTTTTCATCCATCGGTACTAATCACAGAACATAGAATCAATAATCAATCTTAATATATGTAAGTCAATAAACTAAAACTAGACATTAAGACATAAAAAACCTATTATAACTATTATTTACTGCTTTACTGTACTTCATACTTCGCAGTTCATTTAAAATACAGTTATTCCGCAATAAGAAACTGTGTTGCATTGCAGGAGCTTTTCCGTATTATTGAGTGAATCTTTTACAAGAGAATATGGATATTATGTGGTGTAAAAATTGTCACGGCTTATTCTTTACAGGTCACTGGTGAAAACTTGTTAAATAAACGACACGTTCCTCTATGAGCACATTTTAAAATTTAGCATTGTGAATTTTTCAAGAATTACTTTAGTCAAGCGTTGCAATAGTCTGCCTAAAAATACAAGCGAGTGACCAGTGTGTCAATTTCTTAATGCTTCGTTGGGCAAAGTGTTTTTTAGATTTTTTATGAATACTTTGCTTTCACGAGCAAATCCAATTCGCACACTTTCTTCTTTTCTCATTCTAATTCTTGTCTATCCTTGAATGCCTAGTTCGCTATTTGTGTTGATGGAGAATTGAGGACAAATTATAAAATTTGACTGTAAGTGGAAAACTTCATGCTTTACGGTGATTATGAAGAGCTAATCACATTTCTTTGCTTGTTGTCATTCATCTCGAAACGTAAACTTGTTACATTTAAAGCCGCTATATAACCATTTAAAATCAAATGCATTGCCATACCGTTGTGTAGACACTTCCACTCAAGTATTCATTGTGCTGTAGATGGATGTTAAATGATGGACAACCGAAATGAGGGAAAATGCTCGCAGATTCTTCTGTGCCAAGTAAATGACAGTTTCCAGGAAGTACTGCTAGACGACTGCCACTGAAGGCTTGAGTAAAGTTCAAATCGAACTTAATCTTCAGTGGCTTTAAATACTCGTTTGTACTAACTATCAGCCTGATGATCAGGTTTCTTTAGCGAAAGGATTGCATATGCATAGTATTGGAGGTTTAAGTGACGAAATATGTGATAATAATGTAATTCATAAATTAAACTGGATAACATGTGTGAAGCATCTTTTCGATCTTTTCTGTGTAACTAGTTACACATCAAGTTACCATATCCGGTGAACTCACCTGGTGGCTCAAGTTAAATAACGTCACTTATCCATGTTCAGATTCAAATATATTTTTAATAGCAGACAAACATAAAAGCTATGATATAGTTTAAATAGGGCGTTACAAATTCTACAGACAAAAGTACAAACCGCCAAAATTCGTATATTTAAATGTGCAAGCGTTGTGTGGTCATCATTGTGACATTTTCCTGATTCTCTTTCATTCAATTTAACCCTTTCAAAGTTTACTTGACAGGCAGCAGATGAGAATCTTGTGAGTCGATAACAATTGCAGGTTTGATTCTATTTTTTTTTAGAAAGAAGAATGGTTATTAAGCGCTTCTTCTCTATTGTCGGCCGACGTCTTTGGCAATAAAAGGACTGTAAAATTTGAATGTTATGGGGTGATGTCTATCTTCTTCTCATCTTACTCTCGCATCATTCGCTCTATCTCATAATCTGTCTAATATTTATGTGCTATTTCCTCAATTTATTCATTTTGACAATTTCTCAATTTTTTAATTCAATTTGAACCTTTTAGAATGTGGCATGGCTATTATTATTGTTGGCTGTTTTGTAATCATACGTAACTCAGATGAAACGAACAATTTATGTGATTAAGGCTGCACGCTTGCAGAATGCATTCCGACGGTATGCTGTTGTTGTTGAGGTCTTTTGGGTCAATGAGTCAACACATTAATAACACAAAGGTAATTACCGTATTTTAAGGACTAATTAGAAGGTAATATGTAATGAATTTTGGGGATATCGATGTAATAATATGCTAGAATGAAGGAAAATTAGCAATTGTAATCAAAACAAGCTTGTTTATGCAGAGTTTGCTCATTTTCCTGCAATTTTATTATTAACAACTGGCAATTATCTAGATACCTAATACGTGTGTCCACCAGCTAGTGGTCAGTTTATGAAGTTTTTGAAGCAAATTCTTGCGGTTAACTTTGCATCTTATGTAATTTAATTAACAAATATGACATTAATCGGGGAAGTATACCATTTGTCAATTTGGAAGAATGTTTTCATTAACAGATAGGCAGAGATTAAGTGATTGTGGAAATTGGATGCACATAATTACTGCAGTCACGCGATATAAATATTCCATTGTCGACTCGTAGCAAGTTGATGTAGATATATATATTATGCATGTACGTACTACACAGTAGTAGTCCTTATACCATATCGAAATTGCTCTTTGGAAAATTTGGCGGCCCTTAAAAGGGCCATTGGATATGGGTCGTAAGGTTAGAGATCAGTCCGGGTTAAGAAGTTTGTTGGTTTCACTTTGATTTAATGGAGGCCTTCATGTACGCGGCGACAGCTTTAGTTCCTTCGGACACTGCGTGCTTGCCCAATTCACCAGGAATAATAAGTCTTACCGCTGTCTGGACATCGCGAGATGTCATGAAGGTGACTCCCCTCCTCTTCATGAGACGTGATGCCTCCACAGCGAGTCTGTCGAACATGTCGCCTACGAATGAGTTCATGACGGACATAGCCTTAGACGAAATGCCAGCATTGGGGTGGATCTGCCGCAGAAGTTTGTAGATGAAGTGTTGGTAGTTTTCAAGGATGACCTTCTTCTTCTTCTTTGATTTCTCCTTCTCAACGCTTTTCTTCGGCTTCTTAGCTTTAGATGGCGCAGACTCCTTCGTACCAACAGCTCGCTTCCGAGTTTGGGAGGAAGATGAAGTCGGTTCGGTAGATTCCTCAGCGCTACCCATGTACTGGGTTGTCCCTTCGGATAACGGTTCGGTGGACATTTGACTGGTTGACGGCTTCTTCTTGACGGGCGCCATGACGAAACTGAAGTTCTCCAGCAACGAAAGATGAAGTTGACGCAAGGTGAGGTTTAGTGGCAGTGACGAATTAGATGACCTATCCGGATGATGACCAGTAAACGAATGACGCTTGAGTAAAAACACAGCAGCTTATATAGGAAAAAGCTGAGTTGAATTTTTCAAAACTAGCGTAGAGTGGAAACGCGTGGTATTTTCTTTTTTTCCAGCGGGCATGGCTTGTCGCTTTAATGCATTTTCTCTCGGTAACATGGTGCTACATTGTAAATTCAACTCAACGTTTTTCATACGTACGCAGAAGGAGACTTGAACTTGAAGTACGTTGGCAGTTGGCAAGTTGGCATACAAGCAACAACAGTGCTAGATAGAGTTCGCGCTGCTATGCTTCAAATTTTTGACGAGGCTGAAAATTCTCAAAACGTGGTGAGCACCAACGCGCATGTGTATAACGTAAACTCTCGTGTCATTCTGCTGCAGACCCTGTGCTTTTATGTGCCGTTCGGTTCTGACGACAGCACTACAGCATCATATCATTATGCGTACGCCGAACGTTGCCGGATTTATAGTAGTTTGTACATTTTCTAAATCTTTTTTGCTGGCATAAGCAGAAGCAAGAGCGACCAAAAATAAAAATTGTCACGTATTTCATCTTCCCGCTCATTCTCAGCCTATCATACATGAATAATTGAGGTGCCGACGTACCAGATATGAAAATGCAGTGTGATTTTCAACCCACATTACAACTCAAGTAGTAAGTTTATAATCCCATCGTGGATCCCGAATTTTACATTTTCGTAATCCAATTCAGCATTCAATGAACCCTCCGAACTCGAACCCTCGTCTCGTCACATTCAGCTAGCTACTATAATGCATTTATCTCAGGAGTGACCATCGCTGCCGGAGGAGTTCTTTCTAAGCTCCTCCCAAAGAAAACTGGAAAGGAATCAGCGTAAACGGATGCAAGATCTGATCTTTGAGTAACCCAACGGCCCTTTTAAGGGCCACTAGAATTTTCGAAGAGTGAAATTACGGTAGAACCGAACTCATTACTTGGTTTTTTAAATGACATGCGTGCTTTTCTATGATATGATTTTTATTCACGAATATATAGTTGTGGTTTTATTGAATTAGTTAAAAATAGACTAAAATATGTAGAAGCTGGAATCAGTATTTATCAGTGAGAATGTTAAAGCCTTTGTTCAGATTGAGGTAGTCCTCTGTTCCAGGAATGGGGAGATACTCAACATCTTCGTTGTTTTCTGGGAGTTCATCTGGGTATCGAGGGTACACTAAAATTACAATGATAATTCAATTAAAATTGTATGAACGTTGATGACCGAGCCGGAAATCAAATACTTTGTATCAAGGGCTTACCTGGACAAGGGCGTGGTCTTGGTAGGACAGGGTACAGACAAGGACCTGCAAGTAAGGAAGCAGTTTAATAATTACAGAATCCAAGAAATATTTGCATCCAAAAATTTCGCATTAGTATTCTGAGGGCCTTACATTCATCATCCAGAACCACAGCTTTTCCCAACCAACTGGCCCTGCTCCTGTGGTCTTCTTGATCATAAATGGTGAGTGGGTGGAGGAGCACAGAAAGATTTCCGTGATTTTGAGTGTGGAAGGAGTGACCCTCGTTGAAAGAAGTGGAGTTACAACACGTTTCCCACTGAGAAACTGGAGGTGAAAATAACGAATAGCATGATGAGCAGGTGTGATTTGAATGTTTTATTGATAATTTTGATATAGGCATCTCTGTAGTACCTGGATGTGGTCCAAGGAATCCTATGCTGATTCGGTTAAGTGAGCACTCTGCTAAGGTGCCATTGTCGATAGCTTCCCTCAAAGCCCTCCTGCAACATTAGAAATTTAGATTAGCCGTACATTTGTATTATTCAAAATGAAGGCATGCTTTTAGTCACTTTTCTCACCTGAACGCCAATGCCTCCGCAGTTTTTGAAGGATTCACCTCAAAGAAATAAGTATGGAAATGCCATGCACCGATCTCCTCCTCAAAGTAGCCCTGTGCAGTTGCAGTGACTACAACCCCCAGAATCGCAACAATGAAGACTGCCGCTTTATTCATTTTTAATAAATAATAAAAATAGAGTTTTCAATGATTCAAGATAAAAGGGCAGTGAATTAATGACAAATTGTGGAGGCTCGGAAGCCACTTTTATACCCACACACATCTTTCTTATTATTTGAATACGACCAATGTACCTTCTGGTTAATTGAATGTACATGTACTTTAAAACTCATTGAGAGTCATGATGAGTCAAGTGGTTCCATTCACAAGTCAGTAAATCCGAAATAAATTATTCAAGTGCGCACTTACCATTACCTATCACAAGAATAACTTGGAAATATATCCGGCGACAGTTTCGCAATTAGCGCCTTCTAATTCTATGATTCTTCGATGGATCCTGAAACATTATCATTTAATTGAATATTTAAGTAGCTGTAGTTTTATCAGTATTTTTTCACCTGACTCATTACTAATGACAATGAGTCATTAGTCAGAACTTGATTTATTCAAAGAATTATTTTATACTCTGAATGTCAATAAATTTAAAACAGCACTTATCAAAGTGATTTCCACTTCTCCTTTGTATTGAAATCAAGAGCCTCCACTTCTTAATTTCCCGTAGATATACGCAATACAATAAAAGTTGGGCAATGAAGCTGAAATGTGCAGTTAACATACAAGAGGATATCCGAATCCGATTTGACATCTGGCAAGTGCAAAGTCACGCGACAAAGCAATTAATGATATCAGCAGCTTGATTTTAATGTTCTTTTTGCTTGTATTAGTACATAGATAGAAATCTCAGCATTTTAATTGAATTCGATATGCATAGTTTGGCTGGATAGACCTGAACTGATGTTATCAATGAAGATAAGCACACTTCAAATCAAAGAATCCGATGTCTCTGATGCTATGATTCATGTCATCATATAGCTCTCATTATGCAGAGCCGACAGTGCAAAGTGCAATGCGAGGATTTAATGATCATGAATTATGGTATAAACCCAATTCTTTTAAACGTAACACTGAGGTTAAGATTTAAATTCCGAATAGCTCTAAACACAACTAAATGTTTTAACGATAAATGATATGCAGGAATCGTGTTGTTGGTAGTCAATTAGATTATTAGAGCTGCCTGTGTATTATGTCTTTCATCAAGATCTTCTCATCACCTTTTAAAGATTCAGGAATAAGCTATTCCATGCATAAATATAATTAATAAATTAATTTGGGTTACCAAAGTGAAAATATGCATGATTTGGAACTTACAAGTTGCCAATTTCGATTCCACAGTGACAATCCATGATGATTGAAATTAAAACTAAAGAAACAGTATAAATATGACAAAACGAAATAAGACGCAGTCTGAAAACTTCAAAATACATAATATACGGTCTTGAACAGGGGGTGAAGATGCTGGCAAAATCAACAAAAATTTTTTGTGATTGTCCTCGAAAAAGATAGAACATATTGTT
>JAQIXX010007288.1:0-11051 GCA_034700605.1 Willowsia nigromaculata | reverse complement strand
ATATACACTCAAAATATGAAGCTGAGTAGGAAAATACGAAAGTATGAATACAAAAACATCTAGTATAAACCCACCTTAAAAGACAGATTTACTGCATGTGTAAAACTGCAGGGATTCTCATTCGTTTGTGATTCTCGTGTTTTCTGCAAACAAAAGCTATAAATATTTCTAAATTGAATTTGTAAATTTGCAAGTTGGGTTCCTACTCAAGGGCCAACTTAAGTATTTGCAATTCATTTAAATTGAAACCACTCACTAGCCACTGCAGCCGAAAATCATTACATTACATTTTAGAAACATGCATTAAAAATTCGTTCATTTTGAAATTTCCGGCACAATTCTTCCATAAAGAATGCATAAAGTAAGCAAAGGACCACTCTATACTTCTTTCTAATTTTGTTTAATTTCGAAAGTGGAACTGGACCATAACCTCGTGGTTTTCCTATTTTATTTTGCAGAGTGTGAAGGTAATGTGCGGTATGATGAATTACGTACTATAAAACAACTAATTGATATGTACCTACATGAATTTTATCAAGTCGTGCCTCGCACTACTAAAATGACACGCTTCGTTGCATACAACTGTGCGAATTTTAGACGGTAAAAAATCGTCTCTCTCTCTCTGTGTGTATAGTCACCAAACGCAAGAGATATACACTTGAAAGTCCAACTGTACTGGATCAGGATTCAGATCCATATGATAAACATACTCGAGAATCGCATTTCAGTCAGACATTATCACTTAATTTCATTGAAATACTAGATTTCCCCTTTAGAATACTAATGCCAATAATACTTCATGGTTGTGTGCATATGTCTGGCTCTCTGGCTCATCTTCTTCAGCTTCATCATCACGCTCCACAAACTACGATATAGTTTATCTTGCATGACAATCCTTCAGCTTTTATCCGTCATTCATACATACAACCCATATTTATTTTCACAGTTACTTCCATCCAACACGATTTTTTTATTCAGTCTTCGCTCAAGCGCTATAAAACCGTATATAATACTATTAAATATCCTCACACATGCTTTATCCCTACTCAAGGGTACTTGTAAATACAGTGCATAAACATGACTGATGTAAAAAATCTAGAACGTGAGTATACACCGACTATGTATTTTGTAGCTTGAGTTACTTTCTTCCTCCTCCGGCAAAACTTTTCTTCGTTTTGCCTCACTAACCAAGTCAATGAGAATCTAGAACCTTGAACCTTAAGGAAATAAAATGACAGCATATTTTCCTCCTTAAGGTCTACATACAAAAGACATTTTCCATTTTCCTGTTGGCCTAATAGTTGTAGTGAAACTATTCGTGTATTTTTATTCAAGCAAAAGTGACAGAATAAGCCAGAGTGGAAGATAGCGTAAAGTAAAAGAGTTTTGAAGAAATGTAAGAGGAGAGAAAGCGAGTAAAAGGAGAGATCATTGTACACATCATATATCAAACATAATATTATAGAACAGCTTGTCAAAGATGACTATCCATGTCTATAGAGAAAAGGGGCTTCCTCTTCAGTTCAAGTGCTTATACCAACATCAGTACAACAATATTCCCTTCAATACTTGCAACAACTACTCAACAATGCACGAAATGTGTTTTAGTTCTTTGTTGTAGTTTTGTAGCTAACTTGTGTGTAGTTCGCCGTTGTGCATAGCTTCAAGTGTAATTCCAACATTTTTCTCATCCCCACAAGCTGCCTCGTATTTCAATGTGATTCTTCCTTCTTGACTCGTTCCTCTCCCCTTTTGCCCTCTTTTTTTCATGGAATCATCTCAAGAATAATTTTATAGTAGAGTTGATGTAGGTACCACTCAAAACAGTCCAACAACAACAGGGACTAACATGGGCGCATTATGTATGTACATGCATAAATGGAAAGAGTCCTGATGAAACATAAAAAGGCAAACGATACATAAAAAAGCCTAAACTTTATATTCGAGATTATGTGTATTTATGTAATGCAATAAATAGTTGATAGTGTACCAGCAGCGTGGAGCAGTGAAAGCTTAACGACAAAACGAACTAAACTTCCATACGGCTTTAGAGTAGCATCACTAGCCCACGCTATAAATATAAAGAAGGCAAGCATACTTCTACTCTTATCAACTTCGCATCCTCTCTCTCTCTCTCTCTTGTCTCTCTTTTCACTCTTTCTCTTCATCCTCCTTTTATTTCCCAATTCTCCACAGGTTCAAGTAGTCAGATTCAAAAAAACTGTACAATATCAAACCATAAGAGAGACGTAAAAGCAGCGTATTATTAAACAACACTATATGAATATACACAAAAACTACAATTTTTTCTAAATAAGCGGAACCAAAAACGAGATTCCATGAATGTGGGTAGGTACATTTTATTTTTTGTCTTTCGATTACGCTTTCTCTCTCTATAGCCAAGAGACAATGTGTGTGAAAGCACTTGTACTTTTGTAGCAGTGCATTATACATGCTATTCTTTTTACTTCATTTACGTAGAACAACATTCAGTGAATTTCTTGAATGCATACCTACCTAAGCACGTCTTCGTGGAGTAGGTTACACTACACACAATACTACAAATAGGAACATGAAAAAATTGGAGGAACTCTTTTAAATATTCAAGACGCATGGAGAACAATTTTGCAATACTTTACTGAAGCGCTTATGGGATATTGCTACAAAGCAAATTGTTTTGCACCATGTATCATGTTCATGCACACTCGTTAAATTTCAGAAAGAAATGAAAATTCTTAGCTTGTTCTCATTTTTGAATCGCATAATATATTACTCTGGCTTGCCATTTTTCATTGAAAAATATGCTACTGCAAATCGTCTACATTTCACACTGCCAATATGATTATTTTTTGGAGTGACAAAATTTAATCGTTATAAGCATGTGCACAAGCAAGCGGTATAAACTTTTGCACTTTCTAGTGTGAAGTTCTATACTATTGACGACTGAACTCAATTTTTTTCTGTGAGCTCAAACTTATCAAGAGTAACAAAGAGGAACAGAATGTTAACTCATATATCGAGTTTTTTTATATACTTGCATTATTACAAATTCATTACACTAGAAAACTTGAAGCCGTGATGTTTATTTTAGTAGGCACACAAGTCGTAAATAACAATATGGCAAGGAAAATTTATTCCTGCATAAAATTGATTAGCAGAGGTTTTCTCTGATGAATGATGCGTCGTACCCTTCTCTTGTTCAATTCCTTGTTTCTTTGTTATAAATGCTCGACTAACACTTTCGAGATTCGACGTACAAGTTTTGTGGAAACATTCGATGGTTCATTGAAGATATCAGGTTCTGCGATTCACAAGTGCCAGTGCAAATTTTCTCAATATCGTGATTTCAGAAAGCCGAAAAACGACTAATGAAAGTCATTAGCTTCAGACTTGATTGCCTTTTCGGTTTGGAAATGCTAACTGTTAGTTTTCTGATATCGGTGCATTTAATTGAAATATGGACCAATGTAATGCTGTTTAATTTCATGGGCGAATAAAAACGATTTAGACAAGATTTTCGTAGTAACGAATGCGCCTACGAAGCAGTCCTAACAACTTTCTACTATCATCAGTAGAATGCAAAAGTAAAACCATTTTTCTCCGCGTAACGAAAAGGGCCAATTTAGTCGTCCTCATACGAAATGTTAATTAGCTGGGTTCTGCTTCTGGTTACATAAACCAAAAAATATGAGGACAAACAGGGCCATTAGTGGGCCAATATAATTTCGTTTGGTAAAATGAGTACAGCCAATTGTTAAACAACTTGTATGCAATATGAATGTTTCAAATTCAATGTACACATTCCAGGAAGCTAATTTCGACTTTCTAATCTAGTTATTTCTTGCTGTGTTATATGTCTACCAAAATTATGCAATAACATTGTTAATGGATCCACAGCGGATATGTATTTTTGGCAAAATACAGATACACATTGCGTTTTGGTGATGAAACAGAAAACGTCTACAGGACAGTCTAATCATTTGCATATTATGCTACAGGAAAATTCTGGTGAAAACATCTAGAACTCTATCTTTTTTCTTTGGTAATACCAGCATTACCACTGAGATGAAAAGCATAGATTCTCATTCTTATGTAAGGCACTGAATATTACGTAAGTTATGTATCAGTAATATCAGTATCAATGTTTCCGTATAAAACTTAATGCATAAACACAAACAACATTTATGAAAACTACCACCCAAGATGGGCATTGGTCTATGACTCCTACTCCTGCTAGAGTCAATATTGAATATCACTGAAATAAAAATTGTAAAATAGCGTTGCTGTCTTATATTATCATTAATTTTGATTGATCATGATTTAAACTTACTCGTACTAAAGTGAAAAAATACTCTTAACACGTGACATAAATCTTACAAAGTGAAAGTTGCGTACACGACAATTTAGTTAGCACATCTGACTTCCTTGAAAGCATTTTATATTCATCATAAGAGATGCAAAACATTATCTATTCATTAAAGCTTTAGCTCATGGAAGGTAGCTGTGCGTTAATTTTGAATAGGTATATATTTTTTATTCTCAATGCTATTTTCCCAGTGGACTTGAATTAAAAGTCAATGTTTTTGTTTAAATTTTTCTATAACCAGTTACAAGGAAAACATACCTTACTTGACTAATATTAAAAATATTGCTGTAAGCCCTTCGGCCTTTGGGTTTAGTTTTGCTTGTTTCTTGAATCACAACAATACTTGTCTACGCTTTACTAACCTAAAGAGTGTTTCCACTCGGCTCTTAACTAATAACAGATGACGCTTGATATTATTGTTGCTGAAAGTTATAGCTCTCGGGAGCTGCTCGCAACACTAGAATACTCCAGTGAACGATAAACGACAATGGAGAGTTTGGAGTTTAAAAGAATTCAAGGAAGAATATTTAATTATGCCTTTCTACGTAGTTTATTGAGTGATGCTTTCATTCTTTACCTTTCGTTTCATTTAACAAATGGAACCTACCTACATACAAGAT
This sequence comes from Willowsia nigromaculata, assembly GCA_034700605.1. Taxonomy (NCBI): domain Eukaryota; kingdom Metazoa; phylum Arthropoda; class Collembola; order Entomobryomorpha; family Entomobryidae; genus Willowsia; species Willowsia nigromaculata. The sequence goes on along the minus strand of JAQIXX010007288.1, from coordinate 6,065 downwards.
GGTGACGGTGGGTGGCAAACATTTTGATAGCATAACATTTTTCTATTGAGACTCTTCTGAAACTTTCTTTGTATTATGCATGTTGATAGGTATGCAAATAATTTGTTGTTTTTCACATAATTTCTGAAACTTTTACATTTTACGTGAAAACTTCTTTCGTTTCCTCCTTTCTTTTGGTTGAACTATACCCATATGAAAAATTACTCGCAGGTTTTAAATGAACTTTTCAAACTCTATCCAGAACTTATCAATCGATATACCTACAACTTCCTGATGGACTTCTGTACTTTTGCTTCGTTTTTGGATGTAGACCTTTTGTTAATGTTCCACTAGCTGAATCAGCGCAAACGAACCATTCGTAACAAGTTCCGGACTGATGGCTGCTATAGGTCTATATTGCTAAACCATGTGTACTTATGCAAATCGTGTCAACTGAATTGACAAGAAAGCAGTCTAGCTTAAATATTGAAGAAAGTAGGAAAACAACTATTAATTAGCTTTTCCATGCTTCAGCCACAACAGGGGCCAAATTTTACTTCTATAATTTGTACAACCATTTTGTCTAAGTTTCTGTACTAAACGAACAAAAGTATGTAGCTTGATACAGGATACATAGAATGATCTACCATCCGATTACGTAAACATGTTAATCAGAGCAAGTCAAGTAGAAGGTGTGAAATCTATTGATTAGCCCAAGCAAACACAAGTAATTGCTGCTTATAATTACAACTTACAGCTGGCGACCTCCATTGTGCACGTCTGTCTATCCAATGGAAATTTGGAAAGATCCATCATACAAGAAAACGTCACTTTCAACCTAATGAATGCAATGAGACAACAAGTTATATCAACATTCATTTTACTACAACAAAAACCTTATTTTAATACGTCAATTTGTAGAGCAAACACTCAAGATTAAAATTCTTCTGCGTATATATCAGCCTTTTTCTTTGTTGGAGGCATATATTCTTTTCTTCTTGAAAAAGCGATTCAGATTTACAACTTTTACATCTCAAGTCATTTATTAGTGTCATATCTCATGTGTGTCATGATCGGGAATGGAAAACATGTTTCACTCGCATGGATGAAAAGACTTCAATACACTTTCTTCTCTTCTTCTTTGGCATATTCTCAAGAAGAATACCAACATCATTTACATCTATATGTACTTGCATAGCGTATGAATATGTAAAACCAAAACCACTCATCGCACAACTCGCGATCGTCAGCTTGAAGATACGGTGAAAGCAGTTTTCCCTTACCTTAGCATATACAAGATTTTGCCGTCTGGATGTATTCTAACCAAGACATTTGGCACAGTGACAAACTGAAAATCAGCTTCCTTTGCATTGGGAAAGTACACCTCAGGTTTCCAGATAGCTTTGACAAGGTTTGGATCGTTTAAATCCATAGCACGTTTGATTTTCTCATGTTTCAAGCGTTCATCTACCCACTGTTGTCGAAGGTATAGGTCAACTTTATAGTCCTGTAAAACGTAAAACACACAAGATCAGAACAATAGCTATATAAAGACCTACTCCACTGCTACGACTACGACACGTTCCGAAAATAGAAAAAGGAGAAACAACAGAAATCATGCATACATGCGATATTTATTTACAGAGGTAAGCAGTTTCCTGGAATCTAACAAGGGTCAATATCTCTGCTGAGTATGCGAAAGACTAAAACATCTTGTAAAGCACACAAAAAATAATATGGCAATAATGTTTATTATGATCTCGATCCAGTTTTTCTTTGTAAAGGATGAAAAAAGGTAACGTAGAAGCTGCAAAGCATTATGAATACTAAACACTTGAATCCTAGATTACCAGAAAAATACCACATTTAGATTCAAGTAATATTCATATAAGTATTTTATGTTATTTTACGTCCCAAATGTTTTCCCTGCACTTGACGGGGTACATTATATTTGGTAATTGATCGCATAAAAACTATCTTAATAACATCCGGAAAATGTTATGGTTAAGCGTACTGTATATAGGGGTCTTCCATTTTTAAATGAGCGACAATGTTTTAGCAAATTCCATATTACTTCTCTGAGGTTTAAAGGTTTAGTTAAGTCAGATTTGCATAGATTCAAAATATCAAAAGTAGGGCTTCAAGATGGAAAAAAATTCGTTGTTACGGATTGGAAGGGAGAATATATGTTGATTTAGATGCAGGACAAGGTAAATGGTTCGAAATAAATTACAACTCCCCAAATAGAAAAAGCTTTACGCGAATTGCTACACTACATAAAAATGAACTCTTAACTTACCATTGTGAGGGGACTGGGTGACCCAAAGCTTCTTACAAATAATTCACAATCTACGGTTGTGGGAGTATTATCTGTAATAAAACATGACGAGATGTTACAGATATGTTGTGTGCGTGACATATTCTACACCATTTTGCAGCCCTGGTAGGCAAAATAGTGGCACGCATAAAGTTAGCAAAACGGGTTAGTTTTTTAGTGAACGTGCAAATTTATATTCTGAAGCTTTTATGAAAGTAATTGCCAGATTGCCCCTTGCTCCATATCATTTGCAATATTTTTCAATAAAATTACAGGTCACGTAATTTTAAGTAGATATCATTTGTGAAGTGAGATCACAATAAGACGTATGACAAGAGAGTTTTATTCTATTACATACAACTTCTAGCGGGGGAGACTGCGAAATGCACTCGTTTGTGACGTCAAAGTGGCTGTTAGACAGTAACCCTGTGTGCTTATGAGGCTATTCTCAGTTTACCATCCATCCCAAAGGCCAAAGTATGCAATTCAAAAGATCCTTAAGGAGGGAATGAGTATATTTACCCAATGTAAAATTAGGTTTGAAATTCTGAATTAAAATTATATATGAGCTGGTCAACACGCTGGAAGGTCGGATGCAGTTCACAAGAATATCAGAATGGATGTCATTCACTTCATTCTAACTCACAAAGTCCTGGCCATTGTTAACCCTTGTCAACTTTTACTTTTTACATAACATAACTCCTATATTTTCCACCCGCTTACCCCTATTCAATTATTTTTAAACCACGGTCAAGACAATAAAACACTAGAGAGACTAAATTAGCATGCATATTACGTTTATTGAAGTAGTGCGGAAATAAAAGAGCATCGTATATCGTGGTGAATGCTCTTGCATTTCATGCTGAAAACTTGAAGTACCCACTAAACTATTCTCTGAATTATTAGGTGCTGTTATACAACAATGTTCTAGTGAAAGCTTGAAGTTCAACTTTTGTTGCTCTGTATTTATAATTTGCATTTTATTACATTCTGCTAACAGCAATCGCATGCATGAAAGTGCGACGTGAGTTCCAGCTTCCAGGAACACCATTACAGTGATGAGTGACACATTACTGGATAGATAATTTAGTGTGACAAAATTCCGTCCACCTGTTATTTTATTAATAAAAGGTGGATGTGCAAGAATGGTTGATGTATGTCTAGTTTTTAAACAGCAGAACAGTACAGAGTTTTCACAGAATTTGAACTTGCACTCACTCCTGCACGGTATGCTCATCTTGTCAGTGTTTTGAACTTTTCACAGTGAATTTTGTGGTTTTAAAAACATTTTTCGAGAAAAAGACACTAAAAACTGTACGTGAGTATCATGATTCATGAACCATAGTCAAGTACATTATAGATTCTCTTTTTTTGCTCATCTTATTCTGCCAAGAAAGGTCAAAAGCAAGACCGCAACGAAGGAATAAAACTCTTGAAAGATATTAAATGAAAAATATTAGCATCAAGTGCACAGCATTTGTATGATTTTTTGCTATAAGGAAAAGTACTCTATACGCTTGTGAATAAATGTATTTAATACATACCCTGTGTTACTACATGTCTAGGTATTTTTCTTTGAAAAGTTGTTAGAATTCTTTATATGCAACATTTTCATATGAGTAAGCTGACGGTAGCATATCATTGGTAGTAAAAGCAGTGTTATATTTCACACCAGTTTTTTAACACTTTTTCATTCACATGTCTGCCTTTCTTCATATGTCGTTTTTACCATTGTGCTTCAGGTTTCATGGGGGAGTAAGAATTGAGGATAGGAAAAGTAACGAGTTTTTTCTACTTACTTAAATGGTTAGTTGGTGTAGCCCTCCGGTCGTACCCTTTCTTCAGAAGTTGATCCAGCATGCTAAGGTCCTCCACTGTACCAGCATATCTGCGTAATTGGCAAGTAAAGAAATTTACATATTAAAGCAGGAGGCGAAAAATTAAAGCCCATAATACTTTAGGACTACGTCATTTACATACGAAGTATTTTTTTAAAACTTCTACTTCGAGACGACATCTAATGTAATTAAAATGTTGGAAATGTTTAAAGTGTACAGTGTACACATCACAAGTTTGAAGTCTATAATTATGCTTCCTACGTATATATGAACAGTAAGATTGTGCAAACTATGAAAAATACGAAACCTTTTCAGAAATCATTCAAGCGGTGGTGTTGGCGGCAGTAGATCTTAGAGTGAATCTTCTGAAAATAAATAGGAACATGCTATTACGTCTACTTATCTAATATAGCTCTTCATAATTTCTTCCACCAAAAACTCTTTATTTATTTAACTTATTTTCCTCTCTCACCCTAACCATGTATAAGTTTGATTTTCACATTTTCGGGGCAATGCTCTACCACGAGCAATAGGCAACTAATAATGTTAAGTAATACTATATCGTTATACGGATCTCAATATACCCCATACAAAAAACAAAGTATTTTTTATGATGAACAAGCAAATTAAAAATACTTTCTAATGTGTCGGCTCAGGACCCATTAGTCGCGCTAATAGAAATTTTAGCAGATATAAATCATTTCCTGGTTTTTGGAGTAGAACGTGCTACTAAAACATGGAATACATAGCAAACAACATTCCATGACGGTTATCCTACTGGGGAGAGACCCCAAGGATCCACCACCATCCATTTTTTGTTAGAATCAACGTCTCGTGGAAATGTGTGCCCTCAAATGGAAACTGAAGATTTCAATAGGATATAAATATGTGTGATAAAAGTGCGAACTACAATAAAATATATGTTTTGAGAACTCATATTCCCAAAAGATGTATACACATAACAAGTTGCCAACTAGTGCGCGCTGCCTTAGAATATTATCATTAATAAAACGCATTGAGAGAATCACGCAATTTCAGAAAAGTTACGTATCTCTTTTAGTATCCGACAACAAATGCTTCATTATTATAGGTTCCATTTTATTGTGATATCTCGCATACATCTTGCTCGTATCAGCTTGCTATAAAAAATATGCCACTAACGAATTCCTTTGTTTCCTTTTTGTCAACCGTAGTATCAGCATGATATGTGATGTATAGCCTACGGGGGCTTGTTTCATGGTAGCACGGGTGAAAGTAAGAATTGGATCTCTAGCACAAGTGAGGATGCAGGAGACTCAAAACAACAACTGTAATCATATCGAATGAAACTATATGATGTAATGATATTGGTTATTATGAAAGCGCAACTGACGCGTTCTTATATATTCAATGGCATGATAAACTAGTTTTTCTAACGATTTATTGTGTGGTAGTGTATCTTTAATTTCAAAATTGTGATGAGACTTGCTCATAAATGAGAATTTGCAGAGTTGTTGGAATATGCTTGCAAGCTTTGTTTGTTTTTTCTGTAAAGGCGCCATTATCCTTTATGAAGTTTTCCATGATTTATTTATCCATTACGAAGAAAATGCCAGAAAATGCTGACTGGTCTCATCTCTATTTACTTATGCACACATACAAAATAATACTGGAAAACACTACTGGATACTTACTTCGCCATTTTGTTAATTGAAAGTGAGAGGAGAAAACTGAAAATCCCAACATGGCAAGTGTTTCAACGTATTCAGCGTAAAGGTGCCACGTTGCATTATATTACAAGTGAGATATGAGATTATGCCATGATTCATTTTTCTCAGCGGCAGTACAAGCACCAGCCAGGCTTTTAGTATGGTCATGACCAGAGAACGAGGAAAAATGCAAGAAAAATGAGAAAATATGTATGCAAATATGCACGAAAAATCGGCAAAATA